>JAPYYD010001886.1:0-26770 GCA_028551405.1 Uromys caudimaculatus | reverse complement strand
ACACACACACACACACACACACCCCACAATCACATCCCCCATGTGTGCATGCACACACACAAAGAACTAGCCGATTCAATTTATATTTGTTTATATTAATATATCTATATGAATGTCAGTCTTGACTGTGTCCACATCCTGCAGAAGGCACCACCAATTCTCCAAGCAAATACTGCCACCTGCCAACTCCCTAAAGATTTCTTCATAATTTCCCACTTTTGCTCAGAGATTGAGGAGAATTATAATGCCGAACCCAGAGTGCTGCTGTCTGTGCAATGTGCAATCTACATTTCAGGGTCAGGGGTCAGCCAATGTTCTTGACTTGATATAGGTCCCTGTTTCACTCCAGCTCGTAAGAGACATAGTTATCTCCCCTATTTCTGGACTAGCTTTCCAGAAGTCTCTTCCTGGTGCCTGTAAGCCAGCCTGGCTGCCCAGGTTATGATGTTCTCAGTAGAGTCTTCCAGACAGATCTTACAGAGTTAAAAAGATTCAAGGATCACAGCATCTTTGTCAAGCCCCTAGTCCATGTGTCTGCATGACTCCTTTTTAGAATCTGTCTGCAATAGATAAATGGTGCTGATTTGGTCAGCAACTCAGTCCCTGGAGATAAATAATTGATGTGGACTTATAGAAAAAACTGTACATGGAAATGTGAATGATTTGTATTCAGTGGTGATTATAGCTAGTTTACCGAGCATTTTCTTTTCACTGTGTTCAAAACCTTTACATATAAAGTCAGACCTCAGTGTCTGTGTGCTCCACAACATGGATCGACTCAAATATTAAGCAGAAAATTTAAACAAAATTGCATCTCTAGTATGCATGTGGAGACTTCTTATCATTATTCCCTACACAGTATTGTAGGTGCCTTCTTCTGTGGCGTTTCCATTATATCGACTATGATAAGCAGTTGTGGAGGTGATTTAAAGCCCGTGTGTAGATGTGCACATCTTATATGCAAATATAATGCCATCTATGCAAGGTTCTTGGGCATCCATGCATTTGCATATTATAGCAGGATCTTGGGAGAATCTCTCACAGATAACAAGGGACAATTGTACCAACTTACATGATCTTCAAGTTCTTAATAGATGAGGAGGCTGAAGCATGAGAGTTGGTGACCTGCCTTATGCTTTTTAGAGATTTAAGTGATGCCGGGTAGTGGTGGCGCACACCTTTAATCCCAGCACTCGGGAGGCAGAGGCAGGCAGATTTCTGAGTTGGAGGCCAGCCTGGTCTACAGAGTGAGTTCCAGGACAGGCAGGGCTACACAGAGAAACCGTGTCTCGAAAAAGAAAAAAAAAAAAGGAAAAAATAGAGATGCAAGTGATAACCTGGAATGAAGTACAACCAGAGAGATCCTAAGAGCACACACTCCCAACAGTCTAAATCGTGGAAGCCCAAACGAATGACTCTATTAGTCACCTATTTCTGTTTAACTAAGACCCCCAGAATGTGCTGGCTTGAGATGACAATTTATTTTCTGACAGTCTTTGTGGGTTGCAGTTCCAGCTATAGCTCAGCTGGGTCCTCTGGCTCTTGTTCCCTCATTAGGGAGAAGTGAAGCCACCAGCAGAGAAACTGGGTCATCCCGAAGCAAAATTGGAATCAGAGCCTCTCTTCAGTTCTTGCCATGTGGGTATTTCCACAGCTGCCTGCCTGTCCTCATGGGGTGGCAGTCAGGGATTCTAGTGACAAGGTATTGGGAGGCACGGAGTTCAAAACCCACTTTTTAATTGCACCTCCTTGTAGAAGTGGCATCCTACAATTTCTACTGTATTTTTGTCTTCTGAAGCAAACTGGTGAGGCCAGGCTGTGTTGAAGGAAGAGAGACACACAAGGGAGGTGTGCTCAGAGGGGGATTTACTGAGAGTGCCTTAGAGGCTGCCTGTCTCAGAACGTTTGGAAAAATCCAAATGTGCAATAGAGGCAAGCTTCAAGTCTAAACTGTCAGAGCTATTTTCCCCACATTTACCTGTGAGAAATGCTTGTTTTGTTTTGCTTTGCTTTGCTCTTTTCATGAATGAAAATAAGCTTAAGTTTATACCCTTATTAAAACCTAGAGAAAGAACTGCCCATGCCGGTGTCCTGAAATGTCCCTGCTGTGTTGGTGAATCGCTCCACTAGTTATGACAAGGAGCTCTTCTTCCTGAAGATGAAGGCAATAACAAAGGACAAGAGCATTGTTCTGTCTCTCTCTAGTCTTTCCCACGCCGTCCATCTTTCTGGCAGCCTCTGCCCCTTGTAATTCAGCGGCACCTCACGCCCCTGCCATTTTCCACTGTGCAGCACTGAAGCTAGGTCAGGCTGGTCTTTCATTAAAATCTCCCACAGATACAGCGCTGTCGATTCCAAAATGGTTTTCCAGGTCTGGTCAGTCACTAAGAAAGCCCGAAGAGCCTTGGAGGTTGCCATGGCAACCGCCAACCCAGAAAGGCAAGGAGGACAAGCAGGCTAAATTGGCTGCCTGGGGAAGGGGGCGGGGGTGTCCAGTTTTGGAGCCAGGAGCCAGACTGGGATGCTTCCTGCATACAGAATCGCCTGGAGGAGCAAGGAAGTGGGTGTCTTTGAAAGCAGGTCAGAGAGGGAAGCCAGAGGAGCCAGTGTCTGCAGCTAGTCCCTGCGTTCCCAGGGTATTAGAATCAGGGCCGGCTCTCTGTGCTCCAATCTCCACCACCCCACCTCAACTTCGGCATGTGCCATTCATGTAACACCTTATATAAACAATTCCTCCCAAGAAGTACATGAAACAGGAGTTCCCGTAAGAGACATGCACTCCCCTCTCCTCCGAGAAGCGCGGTGTTTTCTAGAGTCCACCGCTCCACTGTCTTGTGTTTTCTCTCTCTGCTCCTACCTCACTCCACTCTCCCACCCCTCACCCTCGCATTCCCCTCACCCTCCCATCCCCCTCACCCCCTGCCTTTGCTCTTTCTCTGCCTACTTAATGTAATCTAAATAATTTTTCTTTCTTATATGATGTCTGCTGCCACCTGCTGGAAAATCTTATTCTCTGCAGATAAAGTTGCAAACAGAGCTGATAAAACATCAGATTCTGCAGAAAGTACCTACAGCTTTTTGCTCCGACTCATGAGTTACCAAATACTAGGTGGTTTGCTGTGTTCTGTCCCCCTTCCTAGGCCCTCAGTGTCCTGGTGTTGCCTACAGGCCTCCTGGAGATAGAGAGATCCCAAGATCCATGTGTCAGGTCAAGTGGAAAGAGGTGCAGAAGCCTCCTGTCTCCCAGAATCTCCCGAACTGACTGAACATTACTCTCCCTTCCTGGCGTTCTAACAGCCCCTCCCCCATCTCCTTCATCAACATAACCATCGTGTTCTGTCAAGGTCATTACAACCCACATTTACTTCCTAAAGATTTGCAGGTTTGTTTTGCCTCTTGTTGGAATGGAGTCTTTTTAGAATCACTTAAAAATAAAAATCCAAACTTATTCTTTTGATATCTTGACTTCACAACCTAATCGTTACAATTAGCACTAAAAGTTCCTCCAAATGACTAAAACCTCAACTGTCACCTAAGGAAAAGGTCACCATACAAGGTGGCAAATTTCAAAAGAAAAATAGTCCACTGCAGAACAGGTTTGTCTGTACATGCAAGTCCCCGGTCATATAGTGTACACGACACCAAACTTCAGTAGTTTTGAATGGTTTATTTCACATGAATTTCCTTCACCTAATAAAACAGCTATGCCTTGCTAGCCCCTGGGGGGGGGGTGCACTAGGCAGGAGTGGGAAGTGGGGGAGTAGGAATGAGGGGATAGAGGGGCAGGGCATCTCCTTCTAATGCTGCACCATACTGGTTGAATTCATTGGTTGAATTTACCCTTGTTCACCCATACAAAGTTTGCTCCAAGAAATATCTGGTTCCCTGCTGAGATCCATTACAGAGCCATATTATCCCAGAACATGGTCTAGCTCAGCATAAGGTGAGAGCAGTCCAAGAAATCTTCAGATCCAGAGGGTACGAGGAAGTTCGAGATGAGATTTTTGTACGTCGGTATTAGATGCTACATGACTTCCGGAGTTTTTTCTCTTGCTTGGATCTGTGTCTGCACAGAACCTGCACACTTGGTCACCAGCCTATACTGCTATTGGAGACTGGTGAAGCGGTAGAAAGTAGACTGACGATGTTAGGCTACTGAAGGGGAGCTCTTGCAAGGGGTACATGGACCCCCAACTCTTTCCTCCTGCTCTCCCTTTTCATGAGGCAAGTAGCTTCCTCTGCCATATGCCCCTACCACACCGTGCTGTGACATCACAGGCCCAAAGCACAGTGGCAAGGACAACGTACTGAATCCCATTCCCCCAAACTGTCACCCAAATAAATCTTTGTAAACTGACTATCTTAGGAGTTATGTCACCTCTAGAAGCTGCCAGAAGTTGCTGAGGCTAGAGGCTAGAGGCTAGAGGCTAGAGAGATGCTGTCCTTGGGAGATGGCTTTACATCAGATTAAGATGAGGTCCTCCACAGACACAGCAGGAGCTGCCTCTGAACATCTGAGTCCACAGGGGTAGCCTCTGGCTCCTCTGACGCAGCTCAGCAGTGAGGACTTTGAGGTAGGAGGTAACAGTGCTGCATTCCTGCATTAAGAGAATCCAATCCAGTGGTGTCACTTCAGGTTCAGCTTTTCATCTCAGGCTAAATGATGGCGTCTGCAGCAAGGATTTAACTCCTGGGACCCCCAGCAGAGCTGTGAGAGGTCTGGGAGGTACACTACAGGAGTTGGTACTATCTGATTGTTGGGATATTAGCCCTAGCCCTAATTACATGAGAGGAGAGTTTCCATAGGCTCAGGCTCAGTATTGCTGGGGGTAGGGGGTAGATGGCTACAGAGAACTAAATGCTGCTCCATCAGTGGGATACGCATGAATCTCTTTGATTTTTTGCTATTTATGTGTCAGCTTGCTGTTTCAAAAAGTCCCTCCAGTCCTGTTTCACAGGCCATCTGTGTTTCTTTGACAGAGGTGCTGGCCTTTCTCTGGGGACACAGCTTCCCAGGGCCCTGCTGATCCTCAGGAACCTTGATTTCCTCTGATTTTCCATAGAAATTGGAGGTGTAGTTACTGTGACTAACCAATCTATGAGTTTAACTCTATTCTTTTCTCAGAGCCATCTCTAAGCTTGTACCTGGAAAAGTCTAAGGAAAAACATAGAATGAATAATCCAACTCATCCAGATAGCAAATTCACCAAAGTTCATGATGGTGTGGCAGCTTGCCCATGTATCATAGTCAGAGGTTACTTTATTTTTATTTTTTTAATAGTACGTAATATTTAATAGCAATATAAAGAGGTCATATTACAGTAGGAAATACTTTAAAAACTCTAATGTACTAGATTATGATGTACTTCTTATTATCATGTGTGGCCATTGGAGAAGAAACACATGACAGGGTAATTGAAGGTGCCAAGAAGGGAGGGACCTGTATATGATGGAACTTTTGGCTACATTCAAGAAACTGGCACCATCACCCTCACAATAAAGGAGCATGCCAACATGGCCCACTGGCTTCTCTATATAATGATAACATCCTGGGCAGGTAGTGAGCAGACTGTAATGATTTCCCCCGTTCAAACACACAAGAAGAAATGTACCTTTGGATTCAATCAGCTGATGGCCCACCAATAACTGGATTCCTTACAGACTCCTATGGCTAAGTCCCAAGAGTCCTTCAAATCCAGCTCCCATTAATATTTCCCAAAGGTGAAGCTCTGTGACCTTCAGGAAGCATCAGGGGTCATTTTAAAATGTGAGCCAGCAGATGAGCGTTGCCCCTACTGCCAACCTCACACTAGCTAGAACCTCAGACCATCCCATGTTACTGTTTTCTTTTGAAGGTCTGAGGTTAGAACTCAGGCTGGTTTTCTAATCCCTTCCCACGATGATCCAAAACTTAGTCTCCATGGGAGGCAGTGTCCATATATGTATCAAGCCAGACTACATCTCTGAGGTTGCTTTTTCATACTAACGGAGGGTTTGGTTTCCACCAGTGCGCCATGCTCACTGTTGCATGGCAAACAGCACACTATCTCAGTGCCAAGAGTCAATGTCTCACCAGCAGCTCTTCCTTTCCCATGATTGCCTGGAGTCCTGCATTGTCCAGGAGGTTCAAAATGACCTTACTGAGAAGCTTGCTGACTGCTGGCTGGGAGCTTAGCTGGGGCTGGGCTGCCAGGGCCTTCCACTCCATTCAGGGAGACACTGTCATTGTCATGCCTCTGTAGGGCTTCCTCTCCACAGGGAGGAAGGGAGTGAAAGGACAAAATGGCAGGAGCAGGTAGCTGTTTCACCTGTGCATTTAAGCCAACTCCTTTGTGTCTCTATCAGGTCTAAGTGATGAGAACTGAAGCCTTAAAGCTGGATTAAAATACAACTTTTCTTTGATTGTAGTGGGTAGAGATGATAGAGCCTGAGATAAAAGAAGATGTTAATTTAAATAACCTATTTGATATTTCAAATTAGGACACCCTGTTTATTTATTTAATTATTTCTTAATGCCACGTTCTTAGTTGGAGATGCAACACATGAAACAGTTGAGTTCTTGACTCAGGAAGACACAAAGCCATCTCTGGCCTCGCTCCAATGTGAGTTCAAGTCTTATGGGAGTAAGACTTTGGTGAATAGATTGAGTACCTTATTTTGTTGCTGGGTAATATTTGGTCCTTGATCTAAGCATCTCAGTTCTGAGCACACCATAGCTGGTATTGTAGGATAGCTTTGATTCTGCACAAATCATGACCATCCTGTCACTACCATAGAACATGTATGACCTTAGACCCAGTAACCATGACAATGAAATCCGTGCACCATCGTAGTCATAGTGAGGTCTGTAGTAATAGCAGCAAGGCTGTATAAAGGACAGAGGTATCAGTGGGCCCTTCCTTTGTATCACAGGGTTTAATCCTTCATGCCACTCACCTACAAGGGATCTTGGGAGGTTCTAGACTAGACTATATGGGAGGTAAATATTTACTGATGGTGAGACTATGGTAAAATTCCATTAGGTTGTCACCTAGGATGGGGTGGGACTTTTTGGTAATGCAGCTGCTTTTGAGTCACCCACACTCCGATAAGTAACTCCGCAGTCATACTTCTGTTAGTAAGTCCAATATACTCAGCTGGTTCACAAACCGAGGCTTAGGTGGAATTATTGCTTTGATATGCTGTTGGTCCCTTATCAGACGTGAACAGACATTTGCTTATTTTTCCTCAAGAAAAGTAACATAGCAGTGAAATCGTAGGAGTCTCCCTGTTAAAATTCTGAAAAATATATATGTTTATGTGTGCTACTTTATGTGTAAATGTGTATACTTGTAAGCATTTGTGCATATCAAATAAGAGAAATTGCCTGTAGAGGCCATGCTGGTTGGATCCCCTGGAACTAGATTTGCATGCAGTTGTGAGCCATCTGATATGGATGCTGAGAACCAAAGCTCCATCCTCTTTAAGAACACCTAGTGTTCCTAACCACTTAACCATCTCTTCTGCCCTGAAAACTTTTTCACAGTATTGTATTTTTATGAGACAATTTTAAGTGGTAGGCAAAATATTGTCCTCTTCCAAAGATACCCTTGTCTTAATTCCAAGAACTCACCAAGAACTATCATGATTGTCAGGAGGATGTAAGATTCAGGAATTTGGACTGTGCATATTATCCTGACTACTGGGGTGTGTTCAGCACAGTATAAGTCTTTACACAATACTTCTTCCATGAAGTAGTTATATTCAGAGAGAGAAATATGACTTGGACTCTTGCCAGCGAGATGCTTTGCTTGACTTTGAAGATAAAGGGAGAAGCCATAAGCCAAGAAAAGTAAGAGTGCTCTGGAAAATGAAAAGACACAAATAAACAACTAAAACAACAATAACAATAGCAACAGCAACAACAATAACAATAAACAGATTTGCCCTGTCTCCAGCAGGGACTGCATCCCCAGAGACACTCTGTTTTTAACCTAGTAAGTCCTAATCAGACCATGCCATGTAGGATCAGAAGCATTCACCTGTCCATACGTTCGGTGACAATAGTAATTGTTTTGAGCTGATGATATTGCTTTTATGTGGGAGTGTTTTAAAAATGAGGTGATTTTTTTTTGTATTTTGAAGAGTTTAAATTCTTCAAAAAGAGGGTGGTTTCCTTGCCCAAGATAATTAGGGAGTTTATGTGAAGGAGAGGAGAGGGGAGAAAGACGAGGAAGAGAGGGAGACAGAGACAGAGACACACAGAGAGAAACAGAAAGAGAAAGAGAGAAACAGACAGAAACCGAGAGACAGAGAGACAGAATCTGTGGTCAGGTTTTGTACCCCACCAGGCTCTGGTTAGCCAAACTGGACCAGCCCCAGTGGGAGGAGACCGAATGCCATACAGAGGCAGCAGGTGGCCATGTCTTTCCAGCCATGTGTCCTGTTCATGAGTCACTCCACAACATTAATAAAGAGTGAAAGGCAAGCATGGCGTATGAGAGTTTGGTTGCAGATTTGAGCTTAACAAAGGATTTTCAAGCCACTTTAATGTTATAATAAATCTTCACTAGACCCAAGCATCTCTATCCCTACACATAAAATTTTATTTTATTTTTCTTTCAGGATGGGGCAGGTAGACATTTGCTCACATTCTTTGGTATATTTGGGATACAATTGGGCTGCTTTGTAGATTTTGCATATTTTCTCTTAGACAGTGAGATCTATCAATGCACCAACGGTCCTGCTCTTCTAGTCTAGTAGTTTCTCTGCTCAGAGTCAAATTGAAGTCCTTCGAACATGACCTATATATCATGGAACAGGCCCTCCCATCTCTCTGAGTTGCTTCTATCGCTTGTTTGCTTGCAGTATGAGAGCCATGACATCCCCTTGGTGTTCTTCACCACTAAAGTCATCCAAATTCAGAGGCAGAACACCTTTTATCCATTCAGACCTCTCCACAGATTTCCCTTTTCAGAAAGATCTTCCAATCACTCTCTACAAAGAGTCACCCTGTCTCCAAAGACTCACTTTATTTCTCACTAAAGACATTCTCTCAATCTGTCACATATCCCATAAAAAAAAAAAATCAAAGTAAAAGACACATAAGAGACTCCTACAACAAAACAGAAAACAAGAAATTTGATTAAAAAAATAATAAGCAGAGGTCCTGAGTAGGCATTCTTGCCAGGTAAGACAGGAATGGTCAATAGTCCTGGGACAAAATGGTCATCACTAATTATCAAGGAAATGCAAGTCCAAACCATGAGCTACTGTGCCACCAGTAAACCAGCTATGACTAGAATAAGCAGAGATAACACGTGGTGGTGCGGACCTCCTGGAAGGGAACACTTGCACCCTGTGCCTGGGAATGTGAATGGTCCCATCCATTCTGGGAAACAGTGTGGTGGCTTCTCAGAAACCTAAAAATAGGATGCATTACTGCCAGAGTGTTAGGGAGGCGTCATGACAGTCCAGTGTAACCGTGTCTATGAATCCCTACATGTCTGCAGAAGACAGTGTTTCTAAATGTGAGGACCAGAGGATGCCTCTTTCAGATTAGTGAAGGACTTGTTTACAGTGATAACCATGAGTCTGAAGGCCTGGCCAGGGGCTCTAAATTCTCCTGTATAACAATATGAGAGCAATAGTGGAGAAAATCAAGTTCCTGTTCTTCTATAAGTTTATTGTCTTCTTTGGGACAGACAACACATAACAGAACAATATGGGGAAAATCACCAAAGCCTGGTGGTGACTATTCAAAGCCTGGAGGTTGATGATGGTCTACATTTCTGCAGGAAATGTCAAGATATCCTGCATGTTCCTTTACTGACAGGAAGTTGAAGCTTCTGGTCATTTCTAAGATTTTCAAATTTAGATAATTTGAAAATTATCCAGCACAGCAGAAAGCATGACTAAAGCAAAAATAATAACACTTTCAACTGTCTCCTTTCTTCTGAGGATTTGCTATGAGTCTCTAATTTAGCTTTATTTGACAGTTTTTGTCCACATGCCGTATAAGACTTATAGCTCGTGGCATTTTCTCATGAGAGATGATCCGAACCTTTCTTTGAAACCCAATGGTGACAGGTGATTCTTAAAGAACTTGGGACTTGGGACTGGATTTAAAAGTTACTTATATTTCAGGGCAATTAATGATTCTTTGTCCCTGCTAATTCTCCCAAAACATTCACGAAGATTGTACCAGGTTATTATGATAGCGATTAAAGTTGCCATTATAATCACAAACATTTGAGCTCTTACTGTGTATCTGATTATCTTCTACATATATCATGATTTAATTAGCTTCTTCCCATCTTTCTGACAAAATGTCTGATGTAAACAGTTTACAGGTGGAAGGGTGTGTTTCTGCTCCTGGTTTTGGAGGTTTAGCCCATGTGCATTTGGAGAGAACACTATGGCAGCAAGACCTGTTGCTGAGGAGTGTTTTCACCTAAGCGTGGACAGGCAGCAGGAAGAGGAAGCCATGACATCACCTCATGATGTGGCTGATGGAAAGCAGGTCTGAGGCATAGAAGGTAGGGGCCAGGCAAGTCACAGCTCTATATGACATCTTCAGATGATAGACTTACGCCAATCAGGTCCGCCTTCCAGAGTCCCACTACTTCCCAATAATCTACTCATACTTGGAGTTCCTTGGTCGATCGGTACATTGACAACATCAGAACCTTGTGATCTGATTGTCTCAGACACCCAGAAGAGTCCTCAGGATCCCAGGCAGTTCTCAATCTGTCAAATCTAATTTAATAGCACGTACATCATCACAGTGACTCAGGGAAACGTATGCTTTCATTATCAACTCAATGTACACATGAATACAGAAAGATTCACACCTACATGCTGAGTTATAATATAGAGTCAAGAAAGATACATAAAGAAAAATATAGACTATCATTTTTAAGTTCTCATGGGTCCAAGGATGAAACCATTTGCAATAGGTAAATTATGGAGGAATGAATATTTGAATTAGACAGAACTATTTTAAATGAATTAAAGACTCAGCAATGGAGAGTGATGAAGAGTGGGCTAAGAGAGGAGGGTAGAACATTGCTGGAAGGAAAATCTCTCCACTAGAAACCAGTAGCTACTAGGATCTTACTTACCACCATTCAGGGCTTTCAGTAATGGTACATTTTGCTGGACTAGAATCCTCCTTGAGCCCTGAGATGGTCTGTTCATCAGTAAGAACAACTGGCTCCCTCCTACTTCCAAATTCCAAGGCATTGACCACAAAATATGGGAATAAGATTTCAGTAAAACCTAAAAACCACATATTATCCAAACATCTACCCAACAGCAGACTCCACACAGAATCCTCCTGAGATTAGTGTTGCATGTGGTTCCTCTAACTCCTTTGTGAGCTTGGAAAGAGAAAGGGTCGGGTGCAGAGACCAGCCCAGAGGGCCTGGGGTCACTGTAGAATTTTCATCCACCTTCAAGCATGGAAGCTCCTAGCTGACTTGTCTTGTTTTTCTCCTAATTGCATCTTCTAACTGAAACATAGGAACTTCATATCTTGAGATGGCAGCTCAGTGCTGCCCCTCCCTTTGTGGAAGCTGGGGAGGAATTCACTGTAAGACCAATAGTGAAGTCTGTTCACTTTAGACCTTGGCAGAAGAGAGTTAAGATTAGCTGGTTCTTCCTCCAGGAAGAATAGCTACTTCAACTTACACTCATTAGAGAGATTTTTTTTCCTGGCACTAAAATAATAGAATTCTACACAGAGAGAATGTGGGTGTGAGATAAAAGCAGAGAATGTTTGGGGTGGGGAGTTCCAGAGTAGAAATACATGTGTTGAGAAAGGAAAAGTATTGGGTGAAATACTGTAGAAACAGTTACACTCTCAATCTGAGGCTAAAGAAAAAGGAATTTGAGAAATGTGAGTCTATTTGTACAGGGCCCCAAGCCCTGACACACTCAAGCAGAGGGCTTTTAGTAGAGTTCTGTATCATTAACTCTGGCCTGGCATAGCCTGCATCTTGGTAATAGTTTCCTTCATGGTCTATCAAAGGCAGAGCTGAACAATTTAGACTCTGTCGGTGTCTTCCTCCAGAAGGGGAGGAGACATCAAATGTTTTAGCTTCTTCAGTTCAGTGACTATCATCCCACATAATTCATGACATACAGCATGAGAGTGAGAAAGTCCCATACAGACTTTGTTGACTGGGTATTTCTCATTCCTCACCTCCCACCCCAGGTTACACAGTGTAGGCTACAAGTACACAGGATGATGTGTTAGCCTGCTTCGTGTCACTATAATAAAATGCTTGAGATAATTACGTTATAGAGAAAAGGGTTGCTATGGATCTTGGTTTTGAAGGCTTAGTCTAAAATCCAGTGTGAGCGTCTACATTGTTTGGAGTCTCTGACTGAAGAGGCACATCATGGCAGGACAAGGGGCTTGCCGTGTGAACCAGGAAGAAAAGGGCAACTCAGGACTCCTTGCAATGCTTTTTGAGAGCATCCCACCAATGTCCTTTAGAACTGCCAGTAAGTTCTGCCTCCTAAGACTACCGCCTTCCACTTGCATCGCACTGGGGACAAAGCTGTCCACACACAGACTTATGGGAAAAGCACACACAGACCACAGCAAGTGACATTAAGCCCCACCCACCCCATCCTAACCCTCTTGGAATGAAGAGCAAGTAAACAAATATGCAAAGAACAAAAGGCTGAACTCTATGTAGATAAGATCACCTTGATTTAAACTTGACAAAATGATGGATGTAGGTGGGCTGGCCGAAATTTAGAGCCCAGGACATTTGTAAGACAGAGAATGTCCTTTGAAACATTGGGTCCATGCCTTGGGGAGGGGAGAGTCTCAGTCGAGCACAGAAGATCTCCATTCCTGGAACCTCTTTCCACGCTGCATGCTCCAGTGCATTTCCACTCACAACAGCCAGCCTGCCACTGTGGACACTGAACCTAGGCCACGGCTAGCTTCTGCCTGGCTGGAGCCTGCTTCGCTACAACTGTGGCTTCTCTTGGGCAGTGCCCAGCTCTCTTACCCCCTGGGTATAGATGATTGTTACCGTTTGACACAGAAGCTGATCCAGTCTCTAGACCTCCCCTAGGAAGCTGAACTTGGACTTAGGAGCTCAGCCTGGCTTAGCTTACTTCTTTCCCACACTGTTCCTGTCTCACTTGCCCAGTGTCTATTGGGCAATAGTGAACAGGTCCACTTCCCCCATATCCCAGTAACTTTCTCTTCCACTTCCTCTGCTGGGTGGTGGGCTAGAGGAGAGGTTGAACCCTTATTAAAGGTAGGTTGCAAAAAAAAAAGTTATGCCTACACTACTCTAGGTTTTCTTTCAACACAATCTATAGAAAAAAAATTCACATTTATATAAATTCTAGGCTCCGAGTCTATTTGCTTCAGGGAAACCTGACCTCAGACAGTGGTCATCTAGAGCGTCTGGGAGGTGAGTCCTTATCCAGATGAGTGAGGCAGGTTATCAGCACTCAGGGACTCTAGTGAGCCATTCGGACATTTACGTCTCCTACCCTGGCCCAACATTTTGACTCTGAGTACCAAACCATTTTCTCACTGTAGTTCCTTTTTTCATGTAGCTTTCTTACAAGAAGAAATGGTAGAAAAACATTCAAGTTCATTTTAGCAGGTTTTTTTCCCCTAACTTTACTTTTAGAGTTCTGTATATTTTAAGTTCCATGTCTCTGATTCTATAAATATATCTGTTCCTGAGAGACAGAATGTCCCTGAGTCCATTACACACACATGTGTGCGCATGCACATATACACACGAATACACACATGTGCATCCACATGTACACGCACAACTACACAGATTCATGCACATGCAAGCATATGTGTGCAATTACACACACACAAACCCACGCACACAAGCACGTATGTGTGCTCACACACACACACACGCATGTTCCAGGAAAGGTGCATCACATACAGTGTGTTGATGAGTAGCCACGGTTGGCCTATCATGTGCTATGTAGCTCAGGTTGGTTAGAACTCATGATCTTCCTCAGCCTCCCAAGTGTTGGAATTACAGCATTCAAGTCAGACAGGCTGGGACATTCTAGAAGTGCATCAGGTGTTGCAGGGCAGGCCTAGTTTGAAGCCCTTCATAGCTTCTCTCCAGAGGCATCCTCTTCCTTATTGCTACTTTGAAAGACCATCTCCTTTAAATCTCATGCCGAAATTTAATTGTCATGGTAACAGAATTAAGATGCAGACATTTAAGAGGTAATTGGACCAGGAGGACCTATGCTCACAGTTGGAATGATCTTTATAAAATAGTTGGGTTTTTGTCTTCTCTTCCCATCTCTCATTTATTGCTTTCAGCCATATGATGGTGTGGGGAAATATCCAGGTCTCTGTGGGGTGCCTTGACCTTGGACTTCTCAGCCTCTAGACCTGTGAGCTAACAGATTCCCTTTCATCATAAATGACTCAGCTGTGGCCATTTCTTTCAGTCTCCATTTTCCTACGTACATTTGGATGTCTGGATTATTTATCAGTCTCTGGATCCTCAACAGACAAAGTATCTCCAGGAAAAGATGCATCGTGTTTTATAATGCGCAGGTCTGAGACAGGTTTGTCATTTGTGTGTGGGGAGGAGAAACAAACCTGCCTTCTTCTGGCTACAAAAAGATTTAGAACAAGAACAGGAATGTGGAGAGTCTTAAGCATATTGTTTCTCAACAATAACAGGCAGATTCCCAGTGAAATTCTTGTTTCTGTGATCTCATACTTGTTCATAGGAAGTTTAGTTGAAGAATAAAGAAATCTCGATTCTGATTGATGAGTTTATTTTGAAATCTTGAGAGTGATGGATTGTAATGATTACCAGCTGTTTGTAAGTACAGTCACGCACTGTGAACACAACATCATAAAATTAGCATAGCTTCTAGATAATGTTTGCTTGTAAAAATCTTTCCTGAGCTGGGTTCGGGTGGTGCTGGTCTGTAATATTGGTTGTGTAGGAGGCTGAGATCACAAGTTCCAGGCTAGCCTAAGCCATTTAACAAGACCCTGTCTCAAAAATACACAGGATAAAGGAACTGGGGCTAATTTTTGAGAGCTCAGTAATAATACTATTTTGATTCAATTTTTCTGCTTCTGGACAGAAGTTACAAAACCACAGGCAGTATTATTCCCCTAGTGGATACTCGTTATGTCACAGGACATTCAAATGATGTCACCCCATTATCCAGAGTACTCCACCAACTGTTGGCAGAGAAGGAATAAGCTAGTTTCAACTACCTTGAGCAAGAGGATTAAGGTAAAATTTGATTTGACATCTTCCAATTTCCCAGGCTTTGAAGTCATAGTCCACGTTCCCTTGCAGTTCTACACTATTACCACTAGGAGACGCTGCTGTACAGAGTTCTGCTGTGTAGAAACAAAACCGAAAGTTGGAAAAGATCAGATGAGATCCACTCCCTTGGTGGGTCTTTCCTTGAGGTGTGGGAGGAGTGGAGGGGGCGGTGATGGTCAATTAGAATTCCAGACTTAGAGCAATCATTCACTGCTGACCTCTCACTCGGCTGGAGGTCAGGGCAACTAGGAAAAAGACTCTTCACTTGGAGGGGCTGCCTATGCTGGGGAAAGACCCAAAAATAGACCCCTGGAGGGAGCAAAAAGAAGAAAAGAATGAGGAGTTAATAGATATCACAACCGTTTTTCTTTATAAATACTGCTGTCTGCTTCCCACTCTTACCCATGTCACTTCAGGCCATTAGTGCTCCATTTTTGCCTTTCAGAGCTCTGGGCCTGGCCCTCTCTGCCTCCCAGGCTCTGGGCTCCCTCGGATGCTCCCCTCTTGAGGGCAGCACTCCTGGGCCCCGCGGGTTTGACATCATAAGTTATTTTTATACCAGTAGATTGCAGTATCATAACAGCATAGATCTTGTGCCAAAGACTGGCCCAAAACCCAGCAGAGAAGAAAATGATCCCAAAGGGAAACCTATTTGATCTCAAAATGTCTCTTAAGCTACATTACTTACAGTCATAGATAGCAAAAAGTGTTACATGACCAAGAGAATGAAACTGTCTTTTGTACATTTTCCTCCTGACCAAAAGAAGGCTTTCTGATGTGTAAATGAAGTAGGCAGGCTTCCACTTGGCTGTGGTTAGGATTTTAGTGTTCAAGAACTTGGGCTGGCAAGGCCTCCCAGTAGATGAAGTGCTCCATGTACAAACATGAAGCCTTGGGTTTGAATCTCCAGAACCCATGTAAGCCAAGTCTTCAATCTCCATGCTGCTAAAGGTAGATAGGAGGCAGAGGCAACAGAATCCTGAATAGGCAAGCAGCAATAATGTGTGCACACACATACACATGAGAGACACACAGAAAGACACACACACACACACACACACACACACACACACACACACACATATGGACAGAGAGAGAAAGAATTCAAATAGGGTAGAAGATGAAGACCCAAAGTTGTCCTCTGACCTCCATGTTAATTGTACATCTGTACTGAAATGAATGTGTGTACACACATGTACAACATATCCACAGGCACATTCTATGTACACACACATAACACTCACACAAACACAAGATGAGAGAGTCATCTGAAGTGTAGATCCAGACATTCTACCCTAGTTGAGAGTTCTGACTGTAGGTGTCTTTGGGTTCCCCTGGAATCTAGGGTTGAAAGGGAAGTGATGCATGAAACAACAAATTCTAACTGTGGTTCCTAACTGGAAAATGCTAAACTGACACACAAGGAAAGGAAAAGTACTCAAGGACAATGCAAAATTCAGCTTCCAACCAGAGACCACTTGCCACCAGCCATGTTTGTTGAGGTTTGGTGGAAGAAATGAAATTCCTCACAATACCAGGGAATAGGAAGATGAGACTTGAACAGCAGGGTGTGGTCAGGAATTTGCTATTTCTCCATCTTTGGCCTCCAGTGCTGAGTATGACACGGAAGTAATCCAAGACTGTCAGGTCTTGCACTCTTCGAGCATCTTGCCTGTAGTTTTGCATCCCACCTCCAGCACTGTCTCATCTTATGTCCCCTAGACAGTAGATTTGGTATCAGTTGTCTACATTTTTTTTCATTAAGATCTTAGTCAGGGTTTCTATTCCTGCACAAACATCATGACCAAGAAACAAGTTGGGGAGGAAAGGGTTTATTCGGCTTACACTTCCATGCTGCTGTTCATCAGGAAAGGAAGTCAGGACTGGAACTCAAGCAGGTCAGGAAGCAGGAGCTGATGCAGAGGTCATGGAGGGATGTCACTTACTGGCTTGCTTGCTTCTCCTGACTTGCTCAGCCTGCTTTCTTATAGAACCCAAGACTACCAGCCCACAGAGGGTACCACTCACAAGGGGCCTTCCCTCCTTGATCACTAATTGAGAAAATGTCTTACCACTGGATCTCATGGAGGCATTTTCTTAACTGAAGCTCCTTTCTCTGTGATAACTTCAGCTTGTGTCAAGCTGACACACAAAACCAGCCAGTACAGATAGTATCTCTATGTAAGACACATCTTCTGTAAGTATTCCCTTGGTATTGCTTACCATACTTTAAAGCGATGTGCATTCTGGGCACATTTTCTGACCTACCAGCTCACATTCCATCTTTCTTGTTTTGAATAATCAGACCATCCTGTCATGAAGAGTGTGATGGTTTGAATATGCTTGGTCTGGGGAATAGTAATATTAGAACATGAGGCCTTATTGGAGTAGGTGTGTTACTGTGGGTATGGGCTTTAAGACCCTCACCCTAGCTGCCTGGAAACCAGTCTTTTCCTAGCAGCCTTCAGATGAATATGTAGAGCTTTCAGCTCCTCCTGCACCATGCCTGCATGGACGCTGCCTTGATGATCATGGACTGAACCTCTGAACCTGTAAGCCAGCCCTAATTAAATGTTGCTCTTATAAGAGTTGCATTGGTTATAGTGTCTGTTCACAGCAGTAAAACCTTAACTAAGACATAGAGATAGGTCATCTTATAATTATTAATGTGTATGGCCAGCAACACAAGACCATCCTGAAGAACAAGGTTTTAGCATGAAACTTATGGATCACCTTACTCCAGTTCAATAAAAACTATTACTACTTTCAGTCTCCAGTATTAAGGAAGGTAGTGGGCTAAGCTAAACTAAGGGTATGTGAAAAAGCCTATGAAAATTTACTAGTTTGTAAGCCAATATTAAAGGAACTATAAAGGGGAGTTTGAACAGAGGTACCTATATGGGTGGATGATACTTGTCATAGAATATGTGAGTTATTAAATAAAAATCTCAGTGCTGGGCATAGATTACCTCCCTGTTAGTCAAGAAAGACCCAGAAGGCTCCAAAATGACATAGGGTCTTGCTATTGCTCTTACTTGCCTACCATATAAGTAAGACTCTATAACTGAAGACATAACTTTGGTTATAAGACATATTGAAATCAAGCTAGAATTGGACAGAAATGTTCTACCTGCTGGGAAGTTCTCACAGTGCTAAAAGTTGCTATGCAGGCTGCTGAATGAGAAAGACATCAGTGGTTTTACCCAGAATTGCAGCCCATATGTTACAATTCCACCCTGCCAGGAAAGATGAACCCACCAGTGTATTAGTGGCACAAGCAATACCGAGGTAACCAATCACTTTCTGATTGGATTTGAGGCCCACTCCACAGAAGGGAATTTACAGTACCAATGTAAACATGACTGACCACTGGGGAAGTTGTAACCTCCAGGGAGGAAACCTGCTGTTATCAGTTTGCTAACTATTTGTATTGATGTTTATACACATAGATTCATGCTTCTCTCAGCGTTAGTACAAGGGACTGCTTTTGTGCAATGGGCAGTAGCTCTTGCAAAGACTCATAACAAGTCCAAGTGCTGAGAACCAAGTCCAAGTACCCAACTATGGGTACTCAGCCATAAATTGGGCATTTATATCACCTCTTCTACTACAAGACTTATGAAATGTTGCAGAAGAGGAGTAGTATGTAGAAAGAATATAAAAGTTTGGGGAAATAGAGAAATTCTGTGACATACTCTTTTCTAGATATGGCATGGCTGTTGCAACATATAGCAGTTGTGGTCACCTGCACAAGATCAAGCCAATTAAAATTTCAACATGGTCTGGTTTGGACTCCTGAGATCCCATCCCTAGCTGAGGAGCTACTGGCAATGGGTGGCTGTGGGGGAATGAAGAATCATTGTTGGCGGTGTAGCCTTTGGTAGGTTGCTCATACCCCAGTGGCTGCTCCAATATCCATGCACACATGGGCATAACTAATTGGAGTCAGTGCTTTTTATAACAACAACATAAAACAGAGATGAAGTTGTCAGGGAGGTGTGTGGAGCTGAAGGGAAATGTAGGGTAGATATGATCAAGACACATTGTATATGTGATGTTGGAACTTTTCAAAGAATATATAAAAGTACTATTTTTAAATTTTACACCAAATCAAATTGGCCTGTGCTTTATTGAAGGTCCTCAAAAGATAGAATCAAGATACTGTTATTTGTATGGAGATTGTTTTAAACAGATGGTTGTGGGTAAGAAATAATTTCTCAAAACACAGTTTCAGTTTCTGGCACTGAGCTTCCCGATTGCATGCTACCTTCACAGGAATCATGCAGGAAAACAGAGCTCCCACACTGGATGCTAAATTCCTGAGAATCGTGAGGGAAGAGAGAGTTCCCAGGCTGCAAGGTAACGTCATGAGCATCATGTAGGAAGACAGAGCTCCTGGCTGCTTGCTAAATTCATGAGCATCATGAAGGAAAACAGAGCTCCTGGTTGCGTGCTAAATTCATGGGAATCATTCCAAGAAGCTCTGGTGTGAAAGTCTACTGGTGAGGGGCTGTGTCTGTGTTCTTGGTCTCTCACCAAACATAGATCACCCATAGCCAGAGTAAACTGAGTGAAATAACTTCTTAAAGGGAAAAGAGCCATGGGTCAGACAGTGAAACTCAGGGGATAGCATGCACCCCACCACTGCTGGGAGTGCCCCAGGGGGACCCAGCAGGGAGGAATTGGAGAGGGGTCTAAAGAAGGACTCAATCTCTGCTTCTTAGCAGTTCCCTATGGAAAGACACTTCTCACTGTCCCTTAGCCTGGAAAGATCTTCCAATACAAAAGTCTCAGAAGACACATTGATCTAAAAAATGTTTCATTCCTTCAAGTTCAAAGTTTAGGGAGCTTTTACAAAACCACACATCAGAATTTAAGAGTTTCTTAGGCAGGAGTATTGGGAGAACACAATACCCAAATACAAGTATACCCACAGAATGATATTTCCATTTTTCCCTGATTACTGGTAAATAATTCCAGTTATAATTTTCCTACTGAAGTAATCTACCAATACTCATGGGATTTACCCCAGAGTTTCTCTAGTTATTTTTCTGAACTTACCAGAATGGGCATACTTCTCAAGGTTTCATCACGGTGAAGATAGATGGAGCAGTTGGTATCTACAGTATTGGTGTGCTTGATACCCCAAGGGGAAATTTCTGAGACATGACTGTTAGTTATAGAGGGTATATTTTGTCAATGTATTTTCAGGTTCACGTCAACAGTTGTTGCTAATGTGTTTGAGATAATAACTTGTGTGCAGAGTAAATGTGTAACTTCCTGCAAAGATCATTTTGAGTAGCTCATGAGTCTGAGGAAGCTGAGGTCAATTTCTTCATATAGATAATTTCCCCAAATCTACAACTTTCCAGATATCAATAAGCAAAGATCTTTCTGGAAGTGAATGCACCCTGTATAAATGATTCCGAGAGGCAGGCTCACATTCTTTTGCAGAGCCATTTCTTATGCTTCAGTTCAGCATTAGTGATGACTTCAGCCTGACATTGCCACTGGTGTATGAAGGGTGACAATCGGTGTAGGAGTCAGAGCACTGGCTCCAATCAGGGCCACTTGCCAGCTTTGCAAGTATAACCCAATTTGTGACTGCTTGGCTTAAGTTGATTTTTTTCCCCTTTTATTTCACTTCTTTCTTATTTATTTATTTATTTGTTTGTTTGTTTGTTTGTTTATTTGTTTTTTCGAGACAGGGTTTCTCTGTGTAGCCCTGGCTTAAGTTGATTTTTCCCCTTTTATTTCACTTCATTTCTATTTATTTATTTATTTATTTGTTTGTTTGTTTGTTTATTTATTTATTTATTTGGTTTTTCGAGAACAGGGTTTCTCTGTGTAGCCCTGGCTGTCCTGGAACTCACTCTGTAGACCAGGCTGGCCTTGAACTCAGAAATCCACCTGCCTCTGCCTCCCAAGTGCTGAGATTAAAGGCGTGCACCACCACTGCCCAGCCATTTTTATTTTTGTGCATGTGTGTGTGGTTGCAAATACATATGTGACTACACTTGCATGTATGTGCATACATCTGAGCACAGAGGAAAACTTTGGTGTTGAGGTCTTTTCTACTTTTTCCTTCCTGTTCTGGAGAGACAGAGTATCTTCCTGGCCTGGAACTTGCCAAGTAGGCAAGGCTGGCTGGCTGCAATGTGAGCACTCACCTAGCTATTTCTCTAGCTCCAAGACCTGGTTTTTTTTAAATGCCATTTCTGGTTTCTAAAAATGGCAATTCATGTGCTTCAACTTAATTTTAAGCTCTGCTGCCTTAGGCTTATGCTTGTAATTATAAGCCATGAACCAATATTTGATTTTGATAGGCAGGTAATGACAGCTAGGGTAATACCAGGGCAAAAGAAGGTACATAAAGTACCTGGAAGTTCGGAGATGCAGAGCATGCCTAGAATTCTCAGTAAATGTCATGAAATGCAAATTCTAAAGCTCAGGTCCAAGGTAGCTTACCTTTCCCCAAAGGTCTGAGCAGCATGGGTGCAAGATATTTGTTCTACCAAAGAGTATAAGAGGCACAGGCGTCCTCTCTGGCCTGCTGTCCTCACAGTGCCAGGCTGGAAGCCAGTGCTCTCCTGATGATGAACTTGAATCAGCTACAAAGCGAAAGGCTCCCTGGATACAATTGCAAAGAACTACATACTGTGGTGAATGCTTTTCAAAAGCATTTGGTCTGCAAAAAGTCTTTTCAGCTTCTAGCAAGGCATCGATCACAACATTTTTTTTTTAAATCTGTTTCCTATTTAACTTTTTCCTATCCCACACTCTCTTTTTTGTTGAGTCATCTCCCAGGGCTAAGGGGAAATCAACTTGTGCCTCCCGAAAATATACTCAAGCCTCTCATCAAGTAGTTTCATTATGAAAGCATCTTAAGGAGAAACAGAAAGAGAAGTCAATTGCAGCTGAGCTCAGACTGAGTAATTGGTTTTAATTTTATTTTATGCTCCAAGGAAGCAATTTAACCTAAAATGCCTGGGACCTTTGAGACTGTAGACCACACTTCTGAGCACTAATGGATGATTATTCTTTTTCCAAACTTGAAAACGACCAGTCTCTTTATTTATGTATACAAACATACACATTTATACAAACACACGCACACACACACACACACACACACACACACACACACACACGCACGCGCACGCTCCACAGAATACGTGTGGAGGTCAAATGACACCTTGCAGGAGTCAGTTCTCTCTTATCGTGTGGGTCTCTAGAATAAGCTTCCAATTTTCAGGCTTGGTGGTGGGCTTCTTTGTACCTGCTGACCTGCCTCGTTGGTCCAAGGCCACCTCCTTTTCCTATTGATTGATCTTTACATGGGAATTTTCTAGTTGACAAAAATGGTACAGTCTTAGATGTCATTGTAGTACTCTCCAAATGTCTAAGCTTTAAATCAGAATTCTTGGTAAATGTGAGGTAGAGCATAGGGAGATTGGATTCACTGGAGTAGCAACTGACTGGGGGACTGTATAAAAGGTGAATGGCAAGACTGACATTTTCTTCTTTTCATTCTTGCTTAAAATGTCAGTATTATCATCCAATCATACTTTCTTAGTGAATATCTTTTCAAGACTTTTGTAAAGATACATGTTGTGGTGGTTTGAATATGCTTGGCCCAGGGAGTAGCACTATTAGGAGGTGTGGCCTTGTTGGGGGAAGTATGTCACTGTGGGGGTGGGCAATGAGACGATTCTCCTAACCATGTGAGAGCCAGTCTTCTAGCAGCCTTCAGAGGAAGGTGTAGAACTCTCAACAACTCCTGCATCATGCCTGGATGCTGCCAGAGTTCCCACCTTGATGATAATGGACTGAACCTCTGAATCTGTAAGCAGCCCCAATTAAATGTAGCCTTGATAAAAGTTGCCTTGGTCATGATATCTGTTCACAGCACCAAAACCCTAACTAAGACACATGTGATTTGCTTTCATTAGGTAAATGTAGTCTATGAAAACATTCCCTGTAGCATAATTCTAACTTGTAACTGATCACAAACACATATACTCTGTGAATGACCCCGGTCAGTCTCCACCCTCAGATCTTCCCAGGAGGAACCCCATCAGCCTTTATACCTTAAATCACGTGTCAAGGGCTATAGTCCATCTATCTGGACCAGCCATGAGGGACCACTATAAATCCCTATCCTTAGAGTTACCTTACACAACACCTATACCATGTAGGAACAGCAAGGCTGAGGGATGAATGAGTGCTTGAGATATTGCTACAGAGAAAGGACACAAGCATTTCCACCTTAATCTCTGGCTTTGTTGACCAGATCACTCCCCTGAAGATCGCTGATTCCTACTATTAGCTCTTAAATGATACCCATAAGCTATGTCTTCAGACATCAGCATAATTATTTAAAATGTAGATTCTGAACTGGCAAGAAGGCTTAATGAATAAGGACACTTTTTATGTTGAGGTTTGGTCTGTTGCTATGTATTATAATGCTAAATACTGGCCCTGGTTGCCCACAGGGACAAGGTTATTCTCATATGTCAGGAGCCAAACCTGTGAGATGCCGAGAGCCAAACCCATGAAATTGCCTGCTGTTCTGTGAAGCTTAGTCAGTTAAGGTGCAAGGTTAGAAAGGACAGGGCATCTGAGGTCTTGGGTCCCAGGAATTGAAAGAATGTCTGGTATTTCCTGAAAACCGGTTAAGGTAGTAGGTTGGCCTTGGGCCATGTGTAACCTTCCCACCTGCCTGTCTTTTTAAGCTGCTGTCCTGAAATAAACTTCAAGAGCTGGAGTACCTCAAGGCATGAGGAACTTGGGTAAAGAAAAAAGGATCTTTGAATTTGTTAATTGATGTATGTCCTTGGTTTCCTCAAGAAGGAACTACAGATGAAAAAAGATGGGCCAGCGGTGAATAAACCTTGTAGAAGGACAAGGTAATGGTAAAATATGTTTTATGTATGTGTTTAGAGTTATGCTAAAATCTAGAGAAGCAAAGATAATTCTCATAGGTGCTTTTAGTTTTTGGGCCCTGACTAGAGATAGTTTATACCCTAGACATGAGAGAATGGGTTTGAGAAAAGCAATCCTCCCCGACTATTCAGGGAAGGAAAATGAATGTAAGCTGTTTCAGAGCTCTCGTAGGGACAGAAGGAGGTAGGGAGATATCTTGCCTCCTCTCTGGCCCCTACAGGAGAAATGCTTAGTTCTAGTTCTGTGTCTCTTAGGTAGGATATCTGAGTCCCTTTGGGACATCTAATTCTCTTTCCTCTCTGTGTATTGTATGTTCTTGGTGCACCAATCTGTCCGTATCTGTCAGTTTATGTTTGTTTTTGTTTCATTGCTTAATGTTGCTCTGTGTTTCATGTTCAAAAAAAAGGGGGGGGGGGAGAAAAGAAAAAAGCAGTCTCAATTGGTCTTTGGAGCCCTACATCTGTAGCTAGGAGTCAGGCACAGCTGGAGAAGCCCTGCCAGAGGCTAATTGTCTGCACAAGGTGCTCTTAAAGGGGCTAACAGCTTCTTGGCTTCTATGGCAAGAGAGCTGATGGCTGTTTCTCCTAGAAAAATCTCTGTGATTGTTATTATTGGGTTCAGCAGGTGACAAGGTGCTCCTCTCTTGAAATTACAACTTGAAAAAGTAGAATTTTGTCTAAATAAGTAAATGTGTAGCTACTTCATTTTTGTTTCTGACTGGTTTTTAAAGTATACAGATGTTCTGCATGTCTTGGTGATAGATTATTGGCTTATAAGTTAGTGGGTATGATTAAAAATTTATAACTTTGGTAACATAAAGTTGGCTTAAAACTGGTAACTCAGGGTTGGAGTCATTCTAGACAGCAACACGTGGCATGAGCCAACCCAGGGAAACAGGTCTCTAAAGATACATTTAAATTGGGTAATATTTTATTTAATTCTTATCCTAGAAACCAGACTTATAAAAGATAGGATTTAGGGCAATGTCTCTTTGGTGAGGTATTAGAGGCCGCACCGTCATGTGTTCATGTGCAGGAACTGGCAGCCAAACTTTGTAGCATGGGGGTGAATCACCTGATTTTGGAGAGACTGGATTGTTTGTTGGAGGTTGAGTTTTGCTTTCCAAAGTTATGGTTGTGCTCTGGTGTTGCAAGGGAAACTTGAAAATTATAGTTAAATTGCCAGTGTTCCATTAGCTGCAGTTTGCAGTTCAATCACAAGCTCAGGATTCTAACTCACACATATCTGTAATTAAGAAAAAATCTGGCAGGTGGAGATTGTTGCAAGATTTGTGAAGGGTTGCTGAGGATTGGAACTTGCAGAGGCATCACAACCTGGCTGCCTACTCTAGCTGCCATTCCAGGAAATGCTTATAGAATTATGGATTTAGAGAATTGATTTCATACTGTTTCTTTGTGTCCTGGTGACTATAGGAGGTTTGCATTTCATGTCCCTGCTTGTAATTTTAAAGAATCCATGAAACAATATCATTGGAAAGTTTTGCCTCAAAGAATGGCTAATAGCCCTACATTACTTTTAAAAGGTTTTAAAAACTTGTTGGAGATATTAATTGGCTAAGACCTCATCTTAAGTTTACCACAGGAGAACTTAAACTTCTGTTGGATATTCTCAAGGGAGATGCAAATCCTAATTCCCTTCAACAATTAACTGATGTGGGACTAACAGTTTTACAGAAAGTAGAGGAAGCTATTAGCCAACAACGCATACATTGTATAGACTATGATCATTTGTTGGCTGTTTACATCCTTGCTACAACTCACGTGCCCACAGCACTTCTTTGGCAAAAGAGACCATTAACGTAGATTCATCTTTCTTCATCTCCAAGTAAAGTTTATACACCCTATTATGAAGCTGTTGCTGTGCTAATACATAATATAGAATAGAATCAAGAAAACACTTTGGGAAAGAACCTGATGAAATATTTATTCCTTATTCCAAACAGCAACTAAATTGGTTATTGCAAAATACTGATATTTGGCCTATCGTATGTGCAAACTTTTCAGTTTGCACAAACTCGATAATCATTATCAAAATCGATAATCATTATCCAAAAGATGTTGCAATTTCCTCTATGCATACTTTTGTATTTCCTGTAAATTTACACATGCAGCCCATAGAAAATGTGCTTACTGTATTTACAGATGGCTCATCTAATGGGAAGGCAGCTCATGTGACTGGATCATATGTTCATTCTCTTGAGTTTCCCCCTGCTTCAGCACAAGTAATTGAGCTATGCACTGTAGCTGCTGTTTTTGAAATGCTAAAAAAATCAAACTTTTAATTTATATACTAATAGCCAATATATAGCTCATGATTGACAATTACTTGAAACTGTTCCTTTTTAAGATACTGCTAATTCTCAAATTTTGCAATTATTTATGCAAATACAACTCAATTTAAGAGAACGTACAGTTCCTTATTTTGTAGGACATTTAAGAGTTCATACTGGATTGCCTGGATTCCTTAGTGAGGGCAGTGCCACAGCAGATTTGTATACCAAGAAGGTTATC
>JAPYYD010001873.1:10706-27110 GCA_028551405.1 Uromys caudimaculatus | reverse complement strand
GTATTTCCTCTTGAAAGGCTTCTAGTTGTTTATCTGTGTTCTCTTGCATTTCTTTAAGGGTATTATTCATTTCTTTCTTAAAGTCTTCTATCATCATCATGAGAAATAATTTTAAATCTGAGTCTTGCTTTTCTGGTGTGTTGGGGTATCCAGGGCTTGCTGTGGTGGGAGACCTGGGTTTTGATGATGCCAAGTTGCCTTGGTTTCTGTTCCTTATGTTTTTACCCTTGCCTTTTGCCATCTTGTTAACTCTGATGTTAGCTGATCTTACTCTGTCTGGTTGTGGCTTGCCCTTTTTGCAGGTCTCTGTGTCAGTACTCCTTGAAGACCAGCTCTCTCTGAGAGGTGTTTGGGTTTGGAGAGCTGTGGCACAGGGTCAGCTCTGGGGTGCAGACAGAAATCAGAAGGATCTTGTCCCCAGCTGTCCCTTGGTTCCTATGTCTTGATGGCTCTGCAAGGGTCCCTATTGATCTAGTGAGTTTGAACACAAGTGGTGGTTTTGCCTGTGCTCAAAAGTGTGTCAGCACTCCTGGGTTACCCGCTCTCTCCTGGAGCCCTGTGGCCCAGGCTGAGGTCCCCAGGCACAGACCCCTGGTGGCCCATGTAGAGGTCTCCACCCACAGATGGAAACCAGAAGGTTCAGAGGTTTCATGTCCCCGAGTTCTCCTCAGTCCCTGTATCCTGCACATTCCGGGCGGGTCTTTGTGAGCAGTATTGCTCCCCTTAACCCCACTCATGGCTTTTCCACGCTCCTGGAGGTGTAGCTTTCTCCTGGCGCTAGTTGGCTATGGACTCCTGGTGGCTCACGCAGAGGTCTCCACCCACAGCTACTTCATTTTCAAAATCTGTATCACCAGTTAAGTAAATGATCATGGTTATTTCTCTGTCCTCATGTCTGATTTTTAACTACATATATGTATCTCTCAGGAGCCACAACAGTACAGCTTAGGTCAGAGGAGGACCAGACAGGATGGTATGCCATTGACAAGAAGCAGCAAAAGGTACTCAGAACTTTATATTTTCATATTAAGAGTCTTCTCAGTGATGAATATTTAACATAGGGTGAGTGAGATACAAGTCACATTGTGCTGGACAATAAAGAGATTATAATCTAAAGGTTAATTTTAGAACCTTTTGTCAACTGTGCCATGTATAACATTTTCAGAATCTCTAGTAACGCACTCCTCCTGTGCCCTCTCCTTGGATTTCTTTCACAACCTTTACTTATTGCTGGAGTTCCACTCCTATAATCTCACCTGTATACAGAGTGAGTAAATTTAAACCAGTGTCTGACTAGTCTTAAGTAGGAACTGTAAAAGTGTGACCCTCCTGAACCTGAGTAATGCTTTGATGTTCGCTCTCAATGACTGAAAATTTATCCAAGAACAACAGTATAGTAAAGGGTAAGGTTTTATTTTTCTTTGGACTCTTGCTGCCTTCAAGGTCTCAGGTGTGCATGAGAATGCAGATGTATGCCAGACCCCACCAAAAATAAATAGAATGTTATCTTGTAGATGGGGCCCTCTGGTGTTATGTTCCATAGCAGTTTCTTTTAATTTCATTGTTAATTCAGTTATGGACATCAGCAAATATAACAAAATATTACACACCGACTTTGCTGGGTGTTAGAATACTTTGGGATAGACATTCAGCTTTAAGGCTGAAATGAAAAGGCTAGATCCAGGTAAGGCTGGTGCACACCTATGATCTAGGCTTAGTGCTTAGGAAGCTGAAACTGAAGGATTATCTCAAAAATCAAATAAAGGGCATGAAGAATGGAATTAGAGCTACAGCAAACCCATCAAATACCTTCTGGTGCTTAAGAAAACAACATTATACATGTATTATATGCAGAAAAATGTATAAAAGGAAGAAAAAGTAGCTCCAACAAGAGGCGATCAGCAATGTCGCCAATGATAATATGTATGAGCATACATAGATGTGTTCAAATCCAGTGATTTTTATGATAATTGCAAACACTAGTTTGCACAGCAAAAGGAGAATAAGATTTGTATGTGTATATATATATATATGCATGCCTACACACACATGCATATTCAAATCTAGTGATTTTCTTGTGCTTATTGAAAACACTAATTAGGCATTTTGAAGTTAACTTCTTGTTTAAAGAAGAGCTCTGAAGATTCTCAGTCTATGATGATATCTCATCTGAACTTCTATGGTCAGTTACCTTAGGAAGGGAAGTGTAAACGTTATGGAGAGAACATCAGTAAGGATCTTGTCACATGATTGTATCCTTCTATCTGTCATCTACCTAACTCTCTATCTATCAATCATCTATCTCCATCCATCCATCCATCCTTCCTTGTATCTATTCATCTATCTATCTATCTATCTATCTATCTATCTATCTATCTATCTATCCATCCATCTATCTATCTCTATTCATCCATCCATCCATCTATCCATCCATCCATCCATCCATCCATCCTTCCTTGTATCTATTCATCTATCTATCTATCTATCTATCTATCTATCTATCTATCTATCTCTATTCATCCATCCATCCATCCATCCATCCATCCATCCATCCATCCATCCTTCCTTGTATCTATTCATCTATCTATCTATCTATCTATCTATCTATCTATCTATCTATCTCTTTCTTACATTCATCCTTTATTTATGTCTAGTTGCTTTTTATGTAGTCTAGCTTTATCTTAGAAAGTTGTTAGAAAACTTTTGCACAGCTCCTTACAGATATTCCCTTTAACAGCCTGTCTTTGAGCGATTTCAACGGAGATGCAGTGCTGGCATGTCTATGGATCCTGAAGAAAGTGGAAAAAATACGGGAGCCCCTCAAGGTGAGAACATTGTTAATAAGAAGTCATTTGAAAGAATTCTTATTAAAAGAGGAAGATATAAGCATCCTTCACTCAGCATGTTCATCTCATTTAACACACTAAAATAGTAAATGACATTAATCTTTATTTCTTCATAAACCAAACAAAAACCAAACCAAACCAAATCAAAAACCCAACCCAAATCAACCTCTCCTAATTTTTCATTACTTCATTTTTAAAATCTGTATCGCCAGTTAAGTAAATGATCATGGTTATTTCTCTGTCCTCATGTCTGATTTTTACTGCACATATGTTCTCTCAGGAGCCATAACAGTACAACTTAGGCCAGATGAGGACCAGACGGGACAGTATGCCATTGAGAAGAAGCAGCAAAAGGTACTCAGAACTTTATATTTTCATATTAAGAGTCTTCTCAATGATGAATATTTAACATAGGGTGAGTGAGATACAAGTCACATTGTGCTGGAGAATGAAGAGATTATAATCTAAAGGTTAATTTTAGAACCTTTCTGTCAACTGTGCCATGTATAACATTTTCAGAATCTCTAGTAACGTACTCCTCCTGTGCCCTCTCCTTGGATTTCTTTCACAACCTTTTCTTATTGCTGGAGTTTCATCCCTATAATCTCACCTGTATATAGAGAGAGCAAATTTAAACAGGTGACTGAGTAGTCTGAAGTAGGAACTGTAGTAGAAGAGTGAACCCTCCTGAACCTGAGTAATGGTTTGATGTTCACTGTCATTGACTGAAAATTCCCCCCAAGAGTTCCTAATAACCAGCAACATAGCAGGGAGTAAAAAGTCTATCTGTCTGTCTATGTATGTATATATGTATGTATGTATGTATGTATCCATCCATCTATCTTATTTTGCACTCTTGCTACCGTCATTATCTCAGTTGTACATGAGAACAGGGATGTTCCCTGAACCCCACTAACAATAAATAGAACACTATCTTCTTGAATGTAGCTTTTGGTGTCAAGCTCCACACTTGGCAGCCCACTCTTATCATTATTTCAGTGATGAACATTAGCAAATACAAGAAAATACCACACACTGATTTTACCTGATATTATAATACATTAAGACTGTACACTCCACTTAAAGTCTTGCCTGTTTTAGTTTGTATATGTAATGTGTGGGAAACAGTGACAGACACATGCTATCCAGGCACAGCAATGATGCATACTGCCTTGCTGTGGCCATTTTATCTGCTCTGACCTTGAATCATCTCCAGTTGGAATCTGTTAATTGCCCTACTATTACACATTGGAAAGAACAGAGTTGGTCCTGCATTGGGAGAGCAGCCAAAGGAGAAATCAGAGCATCCTTACAGCTTCTGTTAGCAAAGGTTTCAGCTCTGAGACCTTTCAGAAAGGTTGGATTTGGGTGAGGGTGGGGGTAATGTGGAAGTTGCTCTCTGTACAAACCCATCCTTATTGTAGTATCTATGCTTCCACCTGAAAGAGAAGTAAGACATCTTGGGAGATTCTAGAAGAAGGATGTGTGAACATAGAAATCACTAGAAAGTAACTCCCATCAGTCAGATGTATTATTCTTTTATCATGGGGACAAAATCAATGGCTGTCACATTTCAGGCGTTGAAGTTCTTCTGTCCCATTACTTATGAATGTCCTTGTAATTTTAAAACGTCTCTCTGAATTTGGACAACTTTTGTGGGGTATCTTATACTTTTGTTTAGCTGTAAGGTCAGGCAAGTTTCTCCATATGGCCCGTGAGCCAGCTCCTTGTAAGAATTTAATATATATTTAATCCCAAGAGGACCAACTAAGACAGTACACAGTTTATCCTCAGCTTACATTATAAAGCTTATATTACATATAGCTTATTATTATTAATTATATTTTTGATATTATTATTTACATTACATATAAAGCTTACATTATAAAGGCTTCTTTCCTTTGACATTTCTTCCTTTGACACAAAATGTTTCTGTTCATGTAGGTCTTATCAATGTCCCATCCTTTCATATCAGAAGAAGATGATTTGCTTAAAAATTGGGTGTTTATGTGGCAATTACATATACTAGTCAGGCATTCTGAAGTCAGCTTCTTGTTTAAAGATGCACCTTGCAGACATTTCCGTCCATGACGATGTCTCCTCTGGACTTCTGCAGACAGTTACCCTATGAAGAAAAATGCAGACATGATCTAGAGAGCACACATGAGGATCTTGTGTTCTGTTTTCCTGTACATGCAGCTTCTGTTCATATCTAGTTGCTTTTGATAAGGAAGTCTAGCTGTATCTTCATAAGGTGTTAGGAAATCTCTGTGCAGCTCCTTACTGACATTGATTTTGTCAGCCCACTGTTGGGCGATTTCAACCGAGGTGGAATGCTCGAGTATCTTTGAATCCTGAAGAAAGTGGAGAAAACACGGGAGTCGCTGAAGAGAGAGGTGAGAACTCTGTTAATAAAATATCATTGTAAGAATGCCTCTCAAATCAGGAAGACAGAGCCATTCTCTTCACCAAGGAGAATTCCCCCTCCCCAAATTTAGGATTAAAACCAAACACTGAATGTCACTTATCATCTTATTAATTTTATGTCATTGAGACATTATAAGAACACCTTATGAAAATGTATAGGACCCAATATTACATAATCATAAAATGGATCACTTAGGGAGAAAATGTGGACTCCTCTGAGGAACAACCATTGTTCAAACTAATTCCAAGGCTTCTAACACACTGACATTGTTTCTTTGTATGATCACAGTTCCAGTGTTAGTCTGCTGCCCATTAGTTGTTATCTCCACACACCCACCACCACATGATTCATGAAGGCATCAAAGTCCCAAGGATAGTACGGCTTGGACATGTCTGCCACCAATTAACTTGAGTGATAGTTTTGTCTTAGTTAGGGTTTCTATTGCTGTGAACAGACACCATGACCAAGGCAACTCTTACAATGACAATATTAGGTTCAGAGGTTCAGTCCATTATCATCACAGCAAGAAGCATAACAGCACCCAGGCAGACATGGTGCTGATGAGGGAGCCAAAAGTTTTACATCCTGATCTAAAGGCAGCCAGGAAGAGACTTTCTCTTCCACTCTGGGTGGAGCTTGAGCATAATACCTCAAGGCCCACCCACACAGTGAGACACTTCCTCCAACAAAGACACACCTCCTAGTAGTGTCGCTTTCTGTGGGCCAAACATTCAAACACAGGAGACTATGGGGGCTTAGTCTATCCAAATAACTACAGCTTCTTGTTCATAAATTTACTCAGCATATGAGGGTATGTCTTACTTATAGCAGCTCCTCAGTGGACTTGGCTTAGAAGGCATATTTTGAAAAAGTATTCTTATATATAAATGTGATTTGATCCCATTCACCCAATTCCAACATAAAAAACCCAGAATATAAAAAACAGTCCTCAACAATAATAACTCTGCTAAAAGTATCACTACTTCTACTTCAAGTTGTACTCTAGAATTATAGAAATATAAACATCATGGTATTGGTGTAAAGTAGACACATTGAACAATGGAGAGGCACTAAGGGGCCAAAAAATAAAAAATAAAAAGCCCACAGTCCTTTGTGACCATCTGGTTTTTGACAAAGTTGTCAAAATTACACATTGGAGAAAAGACAGCATCTTTAACAGATGGTGCTAGCTAAAGCAGATATCTACATGGAGAAGAATGAAACTATATCCTTCTCTTTATACCAAATGAGTGACCTCACCAAAAGATTGACTGCCTTGAGTCTGACAGAGGTGTAAGACAAGGCTATGCTTAAACTTTCAGGCATAGGTAAGAACTTTCTGAACAGGACTTCAGCAATGCAGGCATTAGGAACAACCATTAACAAGTGAGTCCACTACAAAGTTTTTGGATAGTGAAGGATATCATTTCAGTGAAGAGGCAGCCCAGACAAAAAGTCTTTACCAGCTATACCTATGACAGGATGTTAGTGACTATAGCATGCACAGTCTTCTCTAAGGACATTACCCTGATAGGCTATAAAGGTACAATGTTCATCCCTCAACATATATGCTTGCAAACAACATTAAAGGGAATGACCAGGACAGACACACATACCCCCACACTCATCCACATATACAGACACACACATACAGCCATACGCACACATGCGCACACACACACACATACACACACACACACACACACACACACACACACACACACACATACACACACAGACACAAATACACCCCCCCCAGTTTAAATGGATTTGCTCTATGACAGGTATACAGTGTCTCTACTAGACACCACAGGCTAATAAATAAGAACTAATAATTGACTATTGAGAGGCAAAGACAAAAACATTTGAAACTATTGCCATTACTTGGTTCTCCTCAACAACTTTACAGTAAGACCCTATACATGAAGTTACCACATAGTTAATGACAGAACACAGGGAGTTCTAGCTGCTACTCATAAAGGAGTATCGTTTCTACTGGCTAGCATTGATAGGGCTGGGATATGCTATGCATGCTACCACAGAAGAAACGTAACCATCAACATCAACCCAGCTATAAACCCTGTGAGCTACAATGACTAGTCTGTCAAGATATGCCCACTGGTGTCGTAGGAGCAGGATTTTTAAAGGTGTAATCAACTGCTTTTTGGTAGGATTTAAGGCCCAAGTCAGAAAAAACCTATACCTGCCATCATTATTATCCCAAGAACCTGTGGCTAGACAAGTTATAAGCCCTTGGTGAGAATGTACTATTATTCTTTGCTAAATGGATATATTAGTAAAACAACAATTAATTACTTACTGCAAAACATAGAAATTAGTGCACTTCTTAATCCTCCTTGGACATGCTTCTTCTTGCAGTAGATGAGGAATAACACAGAGGCACGCCATTGGCAACAGACAGTAAGACTGAGTCACGTTCAAACCTAAACGGTACATTTATATCACATCACTTCCACTTGAGTCTCAGAGATCTTGAGGAAGAGTGAATGGAAAGATTGCAAGAACCAGGATGAAGTAGATGAATGCAGAAAACAGAATTTTTCAGACATATCAGGGTAGTTATACATGTAAACTCAGTGCCTGTGAGAGCAGGCTCAAGACCCACACAAATTCCAAAATCTCAACACGGAGCGAGGAAGTTGATATGATGTCCTACCCTTGGCTGAAGAGCCATTTGAAGTCAAAAGATGCTGGTAGTAAGTATTCTTTAAGGGTTGATATAGTTGACAACATCCTGTTCACTCATGATTACTTACACAGCCCAAATCAAAGTCCAAAAATGATGCCTGGGTTAAAACTTTACAACCTCTCAAACTTTTAAAAGAAGTTATATTTATAGAGTGTCATTGAGAGAGCCAAAGTATGAGAAATAGTTTAAAATGTGATTATCAAAGTCTTGGGTTAACATGAGCTATTTTAGGAAATGGAAGAATAACAGGAGGGAACACAGATTGGGATGAGACAAATTTTAGGTAATCAAAGGAGGAAAATAGTATAGTTGTCTACAGAGGTCAACATTGAAATAAATTCTTTATAAATTAAGATAGTTCTTTATAAATGTAGAAAGAGAGTACTAAAGAGTCTAAGAGACTGAGTTAGAACCAAAGCACCAGCTTGTATCCATTATCATCTCTGGGAAGACACTGGAGTTGAAAGACCAGGCCTCCCAGAACTAGGTTCTCTTCACAGTAGGTAGACATAGCAACTGTGGCCAGTTGTATATATTCTTGGCTCTTGCCATTCACTGCTTCTCTACCGCTCTTGTCTTGCCTTTCACATTCTTTTGCTTTCCTGATCTCTATCTTCCTAAATTAACTCTTTAGGAGACACCTCAAACAATACTGTGTGTGACCATCACTGACATGTTTGTTTATATCCAGCACATTCCAGACATGAACTTAGAAGAACACAAGAAATAAGAACACAAGAAATAATTATCAAGTAAAATAAATGTGATATTGCTTACATAAAAGATGATTCAAAATGTTCCCCTTAGTCAAGAAATAAGAGCTCTCTCTCTCTCTCTCTCTCTCTCTCTCTCTCTCTCTCTCTCTCTCTCCCTTCCTCCCTCCCCCCCTCTCTTCCTCTCCCCTCCCACTCCCTCTCCCTCTCTGTCCTCCTCCCCTTCTCTCCCTCTCTCTTGTCAGTTAATAGTCAATAATTGCCTGTAGCTCTTTATCTAGGATCTAGGAGTGGGGAACTTGAATTTCCCCCATACACTTTGTCATATTAAATGGTTTGGTCATTGTTCAGGTCTTAATTTGACAACAACATTGTTTAGGTTTTATGCATGTAGATTCCTTGACATATACAGAAGACACAATCCCACAGTAGATGTCTTGCTACTGGCGTGTATGATTTTTTAAGGCCCCTTTTCTCCAGATTCTCTAAGTTGTAGGTGTACGGCTTTTGCTGTAGCTGAATCAGTGGGGCATGGACTTCCCAAAAATCAGTTGTGGCCTTCCATAATGGTCTTTGTTTATTGTTTCAAGTAGCTTCTTGGATGAGGGATGAGAACTACACTTATCTATGGGTGTCAGGATAAGTAGAATGAAGTTAGAGATTGTACTTGTTCAGGAAGTGACAGCAGTAGGTAGTCCTCCAGGTTCCATGACCTCACTGGCTTTGGGTCATTCACTAAGTTTAAAGTATCAGGGATGATTTCCCTCCTGTGGAAAGGGCTGGGAGACTAGTTAGACAGCTAGTGTTTACAGCCAAGGGATTAGTTTTCTAGATGTTTAGCCAACACCAAGTGGTCAGTTCAAATCACATAGACATCCAAGTAGCACAGAGCAGAGTCAGTGGGTTATATCTGTAAATTTACACACACAGACACACACACACACACACAGACACACACACACACAGAGAGAGAGAGAGAGAGAGAGAGAGAGAGAGAGAGAGAGAGAGAGAGATTGGAATTTGTAATAATAAGTAAAAAAACCTGGGGGGAGTTAGAGAGAGGGTATAGAAGAGGGAATGATGTAAACGCAATAAATGTATACAAAATAAACAATAATTTAATAAAAAGAAAAGAGAGTTAGATATCTGAAGAAATAATTAAAACCTCAAAGAGGAAGTAAATTTTTGGGAAAAAGTAAGCCCTCTTAGGTAGCTAAGAGAAAAGCATATATGTCAAACTAAAGATTGCAGATAGAATCAAGGAAGATGGGCCAATTTGTGCCAAGTCTTTCTAAGAAGGGAGCCATTTGTCAGAATCATATAGAAAGGCATTTCAGATATAAGGAAGATGTTCACATAATGAGATGTAAGAAGTTGTAATTAAGAAAATGCCTAATAGACTTTTAAAGTGGAGGACAGTGTGCAGAGCAACTGCATGTGATTTCATGTACCTACCAATTCTGTTTCCAGAGCTGTGCTAGTTTCTGTTGACTGGAAACCCCTGTGTATGCACCTCTGTCCTTAACGTCAACATTGTGTCTCCTCTTGTGTGTCTGTTTGGTGTATGAATCTCCAGGTAATAACATTTCCCAAGCCAACAAACATACTGTTGAATTTTAAGCTGAAATGAGTATTTAATTGTTAAAATCCAATTCTTCATTATTTAATTTTTCAACATCTTCATTACCAGTTAGGTAGATGGATGGTAATGGTTACTGTCCTCATGTCTGATTGTCACTACACATATGTATCTCTCAGGAGCCATGACAGTACAATTAAGGCCAGAGGAGGACCAGACAGGATGGAAGGGCACTGGCAAGATGCAGTCGAAGGTATTCAGGATTTTACATTTTTTTTTAAAGATTGTTTTTACTAGTGAATGTTTACAACAGGCCGAGGCAGTTATAAGTTACACCGTCCCAGTGAGACATCATGTCTCACTATCATAAGATCACATCTAGTATATGATATATAATTTTAGAACATGTTGTCTATTGTGCCATGTATGATGTTTTCAGAATCCTCAGTAACTAACTCTCTCTCAGCTTTCTCCTTGGATTCCTTTTGTCACAACCTTTTCTAACTGCTGCAGTTCCATTCCAATAATGTCCCAGGACAGAGATCGGCCAAATTTGAACTCAAGACTCAGCAGTTTAAAGTATGGACAATAGAAGAGTGATCCCTCCTGATCCTGCTTAATGCTACGACAATCATCCCCAATAGCTGAGCATTCTAACAAGATGATATATGAATATAGAGATCTATCATGACACTATTTTATCAAAGCATCTCTTGACACCAAAGAGACTGAATTTTGCTGGACCTTGCAGCCAAATTAATAATATGCCTGAAAATCATTTCTGACTACGTACTTAGCTTGGTATCCTGTTACATACTCAGCCCACTTAAGCTTAGCCAGCCTTTAAGAGACAATTTAAACAACCTTACTGTGCCTTGTTTATGCAATCAGCTTTACAACCTGAGCTAAATGTATAGTGTTAATCTCAAGCTATTGTACCATGCCTTTCCCCTGGAAAGAATAATAATGTATGTGCATATGTGTGTGGTATGTGTTGTGGTAATCATTTGCTGAGAGTACCCAACATGTTGACAGCAGTCTTAAACAATTCATATCTCATAAGTATTGGAAGCAATGTGTGGATGTACTTGATAACAGCTATATTGGCCATTTTGGGTGGTATTCAAGGTTGAAAGGTGATTCCTTCCCTTTAAAGCTCTATTAAATATTTCTGTAAAAAATGTCCTTGTTCCTTTTTCACATTTTCTATCCCTTTCAACAAATACAGAGCAAAGCCGTTTGTTAGGGAGAGAAAGCAATACAGACACACACAGGCACAGACACATGCAAGCACAGATGCAGAACATAAGATCACACACACACACACACACACACACACATATCAGAGAGACAACAGACAGACCAGTAAATGAACTACATATAGACAGGATACTTAAGCAGTGAAGTGGAGAATTCGAGTTTGGGCTCACAGTTGGCCAAATGAATTAGAGAGGAAATTGCTCTATTTTTATTCATTAATTCACCATCATCACAGAGATCACTAAAATGTTTCTCCTCATCCTCAGTGTCTTTATATCCTCAGTTGTCTTGGCAGAAGAAAAGAAAATAACCACCAGCCACTTGCATCCTTATGGCAAGTGGACATAGATGTGGCCCTCAGTGCCAGACACATTTTATGAGCTTAGTTTTTAAAAGTATCTTGTATTATAAATGCTTTATATAGTTTCATTGTTATTTCTTATTTTTAAAAACTTGCATGGGATATATAATTTTCTGATGCTTTTAATTAGCTGGTAATCTAAGACAGATGTGGTATGTAATCAGAACTTTCCTTACTAAAAGCATTGACTTTTAATATATTTATAGTGTTAACTTTATAACAATGATCAGGGAAATTCCAAGAGGACATGGTAAAAAGACTCTTTTCTTGTTCATTTTTTTTTTTTTTTGTTTTGCAACAAAAAGCACTTCTGTCCATGAGAAGCATCTCAGTGTTGGTTTTTATAACAGCAAGAGGAGAATGAGATTTCTTTGCATGTATATTTTCAAAATTCTGGTGGTTTGTGATTACTACAAATAATCTAAGCATTCTGAAGCTATTTCTTGTTCAAGGATGGACTTTATAGACTCTTTTGTAATTATGTCTCTTCTAGACCTCCATGGTTAATCACCAATGAGAGAAAATACAGAAGTGTTTAGAGAGCATATGTAAGGATCTGTATTCAAAATGTGATTTTGGTTTTCTACACATGTGACTTTAATTTATATGTCATTGATTTTGAGAAAGGAAAAGGCAATGTTAGGAAATATTGGCAGCTGCTTACTGATGCTCATTTTATCAGCCCATCCTTGAGTGGCTTCAACTGAAGTGGAGTTCGCGAGTGTCTGTGGGTCCTGAGAAAAGCAGAAGACACAGAGGAGCTGGTGAAAAGAAAGGTGAGAACTATGTTAATAGAGAGTCACTGTTGGGCTTTAGAAATGGCTCCACCATTAAAGGTGAGGCTCACAGCCAAAATAAAAAGTCTTTGCAGGGAATGCCTACTGAAACAGGAAGACGGAGTACACTGTCTTTACCAAAGAAAGCTGCCCAGTAAATATTTAAGAACCAGAAAGTCATAAGTGATGGCAGGTGCGTGTATGTTCTTGAGCTTCTGAAAGAATTCATATCTAGTTGTTAGTGGAGAAACTGCAGTGGGATAAAGACCATCAGTCTTCTATTTAAAAATGAACATTTTAGGAAGCAGAGAACTGTTTAGGAAAAGGGAGCAAAGATTAAAGTGGGTGAAGTTACAAAGAGTAAATTAGTGGAAATCATGCCATGGTTTTAGTGGAGATTCTGGAAATAAATCCTTTACAAGATGAAGGGAAGTTGTGCTATAAATGTAGGAAGAAGATAAATAAGATAAAAGCAACAAAAGGTCTCAGAGATGAACAGTAGGACCTAAAGCCAGTAGGCATCTTATTTCCCTCGTTCCTGGCAATGCATTAAGGAAAGAAATACCAAGTCTTAAATGGGCATGTTTTCTTTACAGTAAATAATGATAGGCAGCTATAGACAGTGGTATATGTACTCAAGTATGGTCAAGGAAGTGGCTTCTTCTATCCAACACTTCTCCGCCTCTATTGCTCTGCCTTCCACACCTCCTCACTTGCCTATTCTCATTCTTCAGGAATCACCTTAGGCAGTACTTGCATCCAGACATCATGGAAACATTTGTGTCTAACACATTCCAGTAAGGAAAAAGGAACCAGTAAGAATTTAGCAACTTCTTATTGAGTAAAGGAAATGAGACACTACTTACACAAAAAGATGACCTAAATAAGAGCTGGAGAGATAGCTCAGTGGTTAAGAGGAATTTTAATCCAACAACATGGTTACTCTGGCTGGATTACAGAGAAGCCTTTAGTATGAACCTTTAATCCCAACCAATGTAGGTAAGGTTAGTTTATAGAAGAAAGCAGCCATGTTTGAAAGTGACTTCAAATTGGGGGACAGACGGAGTAATGAATCAGAGAAATATTTGACAGAATGAGTAAGAGATAGGATATGTCCAACTTTCACAAGAAGAGCACAGGAAGGAAAAGCTATTTAAGAGCAATTTGGTGAGAGAGAGAGTCAGTCAGTTGGGAGTTGAGTCACTGGGGAGTCAGTGGAATGAAGTTGAGTTTGTTTGTGAGTCGATGCAGTTCAGTGCAGGTCAGCAGAGGCAATTGAAGCCAGAAAATAAGAAGGAGCCAGAAGATTAGGACAAATTGCCAAAATTAGTTTTAGGCTAAGCAGAGCAATTCAGTGAGAAACTGGGAGAAGCCGGATTGAATCAGTAAGCTTGAAGAGTAGTCTGGGCCAGAATAGCTGTTGAACCAGCCAGCCAGAGTTCAGAAAGAACGAGAAAGGGTGAGCTTATCAGCAGTAAGTCTCTGAGATGACAGTTTCATCAGACAAATAAAAGATACTTTTACAAAGAACACTGAATGCTCTTTCAGAACACCCTGACTCAATTGCCTGTACCAAAAGATGCCTCATAGCCCTTTATAACTCCAGTTCTATGTGATTTGATACCTAATTCTGTGCTCTATAGTCTTCAGTCACATACGTGGTAACTGATAATGCATGTAGACAAAACACCCATACATATAAAATAATGATGATGATGGTAATGGTTTGATGATTAATAACAATAATGATAATAATAATAGTAATAATAATAATGATGTAAAAAACTGAGAAAAGTGGTATAAACATTGTCACTTTTAGGACAGAAGTAAAAAGTTAGCTATCTAAAGAAATAATTGACACTTCAAATGGGAAGGAGACATTTGAAAAAAGATGAAATTCTAAGGTAGTTCAGAGATCCAGAGGTAAGGCATTTTCTCAATTAGTGATCAAGGGGGGAGGGCCCATTGTGAGTGGTACTATCTGTGGGCTGATAGTCTTGGGGTATATAAGAAAGCAGGCTGAGCAAGCCAGGAGAAGCAGGCCAGTAAGCAGTATTCCTCCATGGTCTCTGCATCAGTCCCTGCTCCTTGACCTGCTTGAGTTCCAGTCCTGACTTCCTTTTGTGATGAACAGCAACATGAAAGTGTAAGCTGAATAAACCCTTTCCTCCCCAACTTGTTTCTTCGTCATGATGTTTGTGCAGGAATAGAAACCCTGACTAAGGCAAATTGGTACCAGTGTCTTGGGGTATTCCTGTGACAACCTGACCATGTTTTGGGGAGGACTGTGAAAGGACTTTGGAACTTTGGGCTAGAAGATCCATCCGGTAATAAGAGCTTTGTGGGATGTTGTGTAGGAGCTTGGAAGATAATGTTGAGAACAGTGCAGAAGATGGTGGCCTGGCTTGTGAAATTTCAGAGGGAAGATTAAAGACTCTTATCAGGGCCGTTGCTATTTTGATTGTAAAGATTCTTTGGTTTTGGTTAGCTGGGGCTGAAGAAATCAGCTGTGATTAACAAGATACCAAAACTACTAAAGCAAAACCATTGTATTGCTGGGACTATTGATGCTGGTTAGCTGGAGCTAAGAAATTGGTGGTGATTAAGAAGAGACCAGCATCATTGAGGTGACATCTTCTGGGAAGTGTTTTCTGAGAGCACAAAGAGGCCGTGTTCCAGAGATAGCCAAGGTTGTACCTTGTGCTGTGGCAGGACTTGGTAATGTGTAAGAGTCATCCAGGTGGTACTGGTTTTGAAATCATGAAGGAGTTGTGAAGAGCAGTTGCAGCCTGGGCACTGTGAGAGACCGTGGAAGGCCACTGGTGAAGGTGCAGCCTTAGTTGCATTGACAGCCCAGGATTGAAGGGGTCATGCAAAGGAGGTGAGGCTTTGCACCATGAAGAGAGCCTATGAGAAGCTGTTTGTAAAGCCTAGTTGCAGCGGAAGACATCAGTGTTTTGGAGATGCCAGTACCATGAGATGACCACCAAGAACAGCAGCAGCAGTGGAGTACAGGCATCTGGAGCCATGTGTGCTACAAAGGGCAGAGCTGGAGAAGTGACTCAAGCCCTTGGATAAATTCAGAAGATCGTGAGTAGATACCAGACATTGGACGGTTGGAATTTGATTTTGCTTTTGATTGTGACTTTGCCCTGATATATATTCCCTCCTGAAGAAAGAAGGTATTTTAGTGGAGCCCACAGTTAAGAGACTTTGAATTTTTAAAGATTTTGAATTTTTTTTTTCTTTTTATATCAAAGTTTTTATTATGACTCAATTCATCCAAATAGCTAATGTTTAACAAAGTCAGCAAAGACAAAAAGAGGCTAGAACTACATCTTTATGTCAGTTTCTGCTAGCCGGAGTAGTCCTGAGGAGTTAATAAACCTTATTATCAAATATATCTTAGTTACCAAACATGTTAAAATCAGTGCTGAACACAGTTAAGAAAGACATAAGTGGCCGGGCAGTGGTGGCGCACGCCTTTAATCCCAGCACTAGGGAGGCAGAGACAGGCGGATTTCTGAGTTCGAGGCCAGCCTGGTCTACAGAGTGAGTTCCAGGACAGCCAGGGCTACACAGAGTAAAAAAGAAAAAAGAAAGACATAAGCGGTTAGGCATACTTATTAAAGTCAGTTTCTGTTAACCTGAGTAGACTTTTATAATCCTAGGAATTTGTAAATCTTGATCATTACAGAATTTTTTGCTTAGAATTTTACAGCACCCCCAAC
>JAPYYD010001873.1:0-10606 GCA_028551405.1 Uromys caudimaculatus | reverse complement strand
GAGGCTTATTGGTGATGTGTTTGTGTGTCAAGTTGACAAGGGGTCAATTGTACTGGCTAGTTTTGTGTATCAACTTGACACAAGCTGAAGTTATCACAGAGAAAGAAGTTTCAGTTGAGAAAATGCCTCCATGAGATCCAGAGGTAAGGCATTTTCTCAATTAGTGATCAAGGGGGGAGGGCCCCTTGTGGGTGGTACCATCTGTGGACTGGTAGTCTTGGGTTCTATAAGAAAGCCGGCTGAGCAAGCCAGGAGAAGCAAGCAAGCCAGTAAGAAACATCCCTCCATGGCCTCTGCATCAGCTCCTGCTCCTTGACCTGCTTGAGTTCCAGTCCTGACTTCCTTTTGTGATGAACAGCAGCATGGAAGTGTAAGCTCAATAAACCCTTTCCTCCCCAACTTGCATCTTGGTCATGGTGTTTGTGCAGGAATAGAAACCCTGACTTAGACAGGTGGGCTCTGTAAGTAAGAAGCTTTGAATGGTTCATAGGATTTGCCATCAAACTTGTTTCAACTGTGCCCTTTAGAGGCGTTCAGCCCACCTGCTTTACTATCAGATTTTGAAGGGGTCGCAGTGTTGGGAGCTGATGTGCCTTCTTGTAGATGCTACCAAATAGTTTCCCACTGATGCTGATATCAGTGAACTGTACTTTCTAGAATTCTCTTAATTTCTTGGGTACTTCTCCACACACTGAAAGCTTTAGCTCAAATTCCATGGTTTTTGTGAAAACTTTCCCAACTTTCGTGATACAGTACATTTCTTCTCAGGTGTGTACATCATGCCTCATCCAAATTTGAAATATCGTATTTGTTCCTTTTTATAATTTTTTCATAAATGATCTGTAAGGTTTTAAATGGCATGTATATTCCAGGTTCTCAGAACGGTATCTAAGACAGAAGAGCTCACCATAGTGTGCAGCATTTGCCATTGTTTATTTAGCAACTCAAGGAAACAAATAACAGCGTCGATTTATTTGGACACAGTGGCCCTTAAGGTTCTCCATTTTAAAGATGAGGGAATTGTAGCCTGATACTAGGTGACTTTTCCAAGGCCATTTGTCTAGTAAGGAACAGGGAGAAATGTCAGAGTAAGACAGATGATTCGTTGTATGGAGGACAGAGGATAGCTGTCTGAAGGCCTCAACAAGTGGCAAAGCCGAGGGCTTTGTGCGGCCATTACTGTACTTTTCTGTTTTCCCTTCTCTTGCCTCTATGCTTGGTCTTTGCACACCCACTAAGGCTTACAATTATGGGTTGAATCATGGCAGTCAGAATAACTTTTATTAATTATGAATCCATACCTTAGATCATGTGACTTTGACTACTTCCTGTTAGAGTGGGCAGTCTTCTCCAGTTCCCCGATGCTGGGCTTGGACATGCGGGTTTTTTGGTGGAAATGAGTGGACTAATTTTGAGATGATCTCTCAGGAGGCCTTGTGGGTTTCTTACCATTCATCTGACATTTGGGTTTGATAGGCACTCATCCGAAGCAGCCATGGATCCACAGGACATGAAAGACACAAGGAGAACATGTACCTGGAGCACAAAGCTGAGAGAGTAGACACAATAGGGAGAAAAATAAATGTTTATTTTTTTCTTTTTCCATTTTACATGTGTATGTGTGGTCTTCAGGTCAGTATATGCATGGTTTTGCATGTTTGTAGCATATGTGTAAATATACATGTGGAGGCATGAGGTGGATGTCTGGCATCATCCTCTACTCCTCCTCCACATCACTAATTGTGACAGGGTCTCTCACTCAAACCCACAGCTATTCCTGCTTGCCACTTTGCTCTGGGAGTCTCCTATTTCTGTTTTCCAATTTCCACTTATGTGGGTTCTGGGGTCTGGATTTTGCCTTTCATACTATATGGCAAGTATTTTTACCACAGAACTATTTCCCTAGCCCTAAAAGCTTGATTTTCTAAGATTCTTGGCTCCTAGAAACATTCTGTAGGCCCAATTGAGCAAAAGGAGGACACAATTGATTTATGTGGGAGAGAATACTAGCTCCAAAGGGTATCCAAGAGCCAGATACATTAAAAAAAAAAAAAAAAAAAAAAAAAGGAAAATGAGTGGGCAAATACTTTCTAAAGTGTTACAGGCCTCCCCAAAGTAATCCCTACCCTTTCCCTGTCCACTGTTGCATAGCTCCCTTAATGATACATTTGCTACTTCTTTGAAGCCTGTTATCTAGCTCAGTCCTGTTTCTTGGGGGGAGGCAATGCAGAACCAGTTCTTCAGGTTCTTCTCCCATCTCCTTCCTCTCTATCTCTCATGTCTTCCCATTTGCTTCTGGTTGTCCACATATTGCTCTCTAATTCCAGGTCTTGAGGAGCTGTAGAAAGCACTCAAGTTTTGCCCTGAATCTTTAGCTATATGTATGCAACTTCATTAACTAGTTCCTTTAATGACCTTATAGATTCTGCCAAGGCAAAAATGGAAATTATTTGTCAGAAAAAGAATAGATAACAGCATAACCTTATTTTCCAAAGTAACAAATATCACAGATGAAGTTAATACAGAAACATTATAACAGTCCTGAAGGGTGCAAGGATTGAGAGTGAATGACAATCACTGCACTCAGTTTGTTCATCTAGGTTTTTGTTGTTGTTTTGTTTGTTTGTTTGTGTGGTTTTTTTGGTTGTACAAATACAGACAATCAGGACCCACATTATGCAACAATCAGAAGCAATTTAATAATCTTACATGTTTCAGATATGTGTAAGCTTGAATAAACACTGGCTGCTGCAGAGCCATGACCCTGAAGTTACCCATGCAGCAATAGGGAGGGAGGGAAGGGAAGGGAAGGAAGGAGTTTCTGCCCTAATGAATTCCTATCCTGACTTCTCTTGATAATGGACTGTAACCTATAAGGTGAGATAAACCCTTTTCCCCCAAGTTGCTTTTGGTCATGATGTTTATCATAGCAACAGAGAAGCTACTGGAACTCTTCTTTCTCCCTCTTTATCTCGTCCTTCTCTCCCTCTCTTCTTCCCTCCCTTTCTCTCTTCCTTCCTGTTACAGTTTCTCTACTGTAAACTGCACTTCCTTTTTTACTTAGCTCCTTCACCAAGCATTTGTTTGGGGTTTGTGCACACTCTGTCAGATGTGATAAAGGTACAGTTATATCTTCTTTCCTGAGATCAATTTTGAAAACCAAAGTCCTAGCTATGCATAAGTGCTTAAATGAATAGGGCCTCTCACCTCTCATCAAGCCTCACCCTGCAAGTGGAGTGAGGACATTCAGGACCCATAGAGTCTGAAGCTGAATTCTAGCCTGTGCTTCTATACAATTTCTGACAGGGATGCTGTTCAGCTTCCATGTCACTCTATCTTTAAACATGAGGTGGCATGCCATAATTGACCATATGGAAGTCTAGCATAGAACAGAGGCCATGGAAGCCTCCAAAGAGGATGAGAGTGAATGAGGGTGTCAAAAACACAGAACAGAGAGCCATGTTGATGCTTTGTGGTGTACAGGGCAACTACAATCTACAACAGACCACTCACTTATAAGCAGAATATTCATGACATTTAAAGGGATGGACATGCTAAGTACTTGATTTGATCATTCTGCATTTAATTATGCCATTGTGGCCATCATCAAGCATAAATGTATGCCATTTACAACATAAGGCATAATAGAATATATTTATTGAATATTTTGTATTAGGCTTTTTTTTCTAAAATTGTTTCATGGATTATTGCAAACTCCATAAGAATTTTATGAGATAGGTATACTTGTGTAGCAGATAGGGGTCTATTTCAGGGCCAGAAAAGACAGACATTTTTCAGGGAATCTGGGAAAGTTCTCTGGTCTAATTTTTCTTTAGGAGGTTTTTTTTTTTTTTTTTTTTTTTTTTTTTTTTTTTTTTTTTTTATACTAGAAACCCATTATTCAATCAGAATTTCCTTACATTGGTTCCATTCAGTGTTACAGAAAAATAAACTGTAGACTCTGGCTTTGTGAGCCTGGGGCATCTTCACACTGGCCCTGGGCATCTTCATGCACACCAAGGGTGCTTCCTTTGGTTCCTCAGTGATGCACAGCTTGTTCTCAAGGAATCCTCATGCTGAATAACCATGAGTTTGCCTCTCGAACCATTGTACATTTTTCATGTTTTGGTTACTTCATAACTTCTCTTCACAGGAATGTCTTGCCTGGCTTACTTCCTGTGCTGAAGAAACAGTTCCTTGCTACTGTGCAAAAGATCACTTGGAAGACTTCTGACAAGGTGACAGTGTTTAACTTGCCCTTTGGGATTTCTCCATCTAAGCCAGAAGGCCATCTTAAGTGGCTGTCTTCAGAAATCTCTTCTGAGTCCATTTAGTCAGTAGCAACATCCTCACTTGTCAACTGCATTTCCTGCCACTTACACATGTGACATCTTAAAGAGGCCTGGGGAATAATTAGCGGGCTATTCATTTTTCAGAAATCAGTGCTTTTGCAGTTTATATTGCCTTCACATCTTAACTAGCCTCTCATGCTCCCATGGAGGAACCTTTCTTTAGGGGATTATGAGTGTATGTCAAGGTCCTTTGCCCAGGTCCATAAACAATTTATACAGCGTTTTCCAGGTTTCCAATGTGTAGAGGCACGTTCCCAACATAGTCTTCCTGCCTCCTGCTGTCTCAGTTTCTCTTTTATATAGCATCTTATAAGTTACTTCCTAAAGAACATCCATAGAAGATCACTCCTCACTTTGTCTTTGTCACCTCATCAACTGGCAGCTCTGGGAACTTCTCAAAACTCAGTGACATTTGATGGTTACTCAGTGTCTTAGTTAGGGTTTTACTGCTGTGAACAGACACCATAACCAATGCAAGTCTTATAAAGGACAACATTTAATTAGCGCTGGCTTATAGGTTCAGAGGTACAGTCCATTATCATCAGGGTGAGAGCATGGCAGTATCTAGGCAGGCATAGTGCAGGAAATGCTGAGAGTTCTACAATCTTCATCTGAAGGCTGCTAGCAGAATGCTGACTTCCAAGCAGCTAGGATAAGGGTCTTAAACCCCACACCCACAGTGACACACCTACTCCAACAAGGCCACACCTTCTAATAGGGCCACTCCCTGGGCCAAGCATATACAAACCATCACACTCAGTCATATTCAACACATTTTACAAAATCAGTAGATTTGCTGCTGGTGTAAAAGTCTGTTAACAATCAAGATTGGAGCTACATGTGTCATATCATTTGAGGTCTAGGTTCTGCTCAGAATGAAAATTCAAAACACTCATGCAAGTTCTGATTTAATTCATTAACATTTTTCCATGCTGCAACTAGGATTAGTGTGGGATACTCTGTATGTGTCTTCATCATTATAATATTTGCGTGAATTACAAGTCATGAGTAAGAACCCAGGACATTCTAACTCTGTACCATCCTGGTCAAACGCTATACCTTGTGGTTATTGGATCCTTGAATAATGGACAGTACAAATTCAGAGGTTCTATAAATGTAAGATATATGTATTATGAGATTTTAAGCCAGATAGCGTGGCACAAACCTTCAATTTCAACATGGGGAAGGTGGAAATAGGAGGACTGTGAGTTTGAGACCCCCCTGAATTACAGGGTAAGTTTAAGGCTAGCCTAAGATACATAGTAAGACCTTCTATTTAAAAGCCTCTATCACTTCCTCTATATATGTCGGCTCCTTGTCTGCAGGTCCAGGTGAGTGGAGAGAACCCGGTCCAGCCAGTTTTGTGTGGGGCTTAGCGAGATGGCAAGTGTCGACTGCCCAATACCTTGGAACTCCTAGAGACTGGACCACCAACCAAAGAAAACACATGGAGGGACCCATAGTGATGGCCACATATGTGGCAGAGGAGGGCCTTGTTGACCATCAGTGGGAGAAGAGGCCCTTGGGCTTGAGGGTGTTAGATGCCCCAGTGTAGGGGAATACTAGGGAGGGAAAATAGGAGTGGGTGGGTCGGTGGGGGAGCACCTTCATAGAGGCAGGGGGAGGGGGATGGGATAGGGAGTTTCCAAAGGGGAGACCTGGAGTAAATACCGAAAAAAAAAAAAAAAAAAAGAAAAGAGAAGAAAAGATAAAGAAACATACCAGGCCAGGAGTCTTGTCGAAGCAGGAACTCACTTTATTAAACTGAGCACTTGCTTATATAGAGAAGGCAAGGAGGTGGACACTTAGGTATGGGAAGAAATGACGTAGGAGGTGGGGAAGGGAGACAGGGTAAGGGGTAACTGACAGGGACAATGGCAAAGCTTCACATCAGAAACGGAGGGGCAGAGGCAGGGGCAAACAGGTCTTGCTGAGTCATCCCATACGGAAGTGACTGAGACAGGTCTCAAAACTCGAGTCAGGCCTAGGCTTTCCCACAAAGCTGCACAAACTTGATCCAGGCTCGGGTTTGTCCTCAAGACCCAAACCAGAGCCAAAATGGGGCCCAACATATATATACACACACTAGGACACACATATTAGGACATATATAACATATTATATATAACATATATATAACATATATATACTATATAACATACCATGCATATCATAGATATTCATATATTTTATATAATATACTATGCATAGTATATATGCACATATATATATACACTATATAAACACATACAAATATACTATATGACTTGCATGTATATATGCTGATATAGTATATACTGATATATAAAATACAATATTTTTGTATCAGCTGCTTGTTAGTATAACAATAGTTTAGATAACAAATTATTTTTTCTTTGATGAATATGTAGTATCTTTTCTTTTCTTTTTTTGATTAATTTTAGTTTGAAGTCTGTTTTGTTAGATATTAAAATGGCTATATCAGCTTTTCTCTTAGGTCCATTTGCTTGGAATATCTTTTACTAACCTTTTACCCTGACTTCATATCTATCCTTGATGTTGAGGTGTGTTTCTTTTATGCAGCAGAAGGATGGATCCTGTTTTCACATCCATTCTGTTAATCTGTGTCTTTTTGTTTGTGGATTGAGGTAATAGATATTGAGAGATATCAGTGACCAATGATTATTAGTTCTTATTATTCAGGTGATGGTTGTTGTTGTTATTGTTGTGTGTGTGTTTCCATTTTTTTGGTTTTGCTAGTATGGGATTATTTATTTTCTGTGTTTTCCAGTGTGTAGTTAACCTCTTTGGTTTGTATTTTTCCTTCTAGCATCTTCTGTAGGGCTGGATTTGTAGATACATATTGCTTAAATTTGACGTTATTATGGAATATCTTATTTTCTCCATCTATGGTGATTTTACTGGGTATGGGGGTCTGGGCTGGCGTCTGTGATCCCTTGGAGTCTGCAGCACATCTTTCCAAGGTCTTCTGGCTTTAAGTCTCCCTTGAGAAGTTGGTATAATTCTAATAGGCCTGTATTTATATATTACTTGGCCTTTTCCCTTACAGCTGTTAATATTCTTTCTTTGGTCTATATGTTTAATGTTCTGATTACTATGTGGTGAGGGGACTTTATTTTCTAGTTCAATCTATTTGGAGTTCTGTATATTTCTTGTACCTTTATAGGTATCTCTTTTTTAGGTTTGGGAATTTTTCTTCTATAATTTTTGTTGAAAATATTTTCTGGGCCTTTGAGCTGGGATTCTTTTCCTTCCTCTATTTCTATTATTTGTAGATTTGGTCTTTTCACAGTGTTCCAGATTTCCTAGATGTTTTTGGGTTAGGAGTTTTTTAGATTTAGCATTTTCTTTGACCTATGTATCCATTTCTTCTGTAGTATTTTTAGTGCCTGAGATTCTCTCTTCTATCTCTTGTGTTGGTGAAGCTTGCCTCTGCATTTCTTAAAATTTTCATTTCCAGAATTTCCTCAGTTTGTATTTTCTTTATTGTTTCTAGTTTTAGGACTTGGACAGTTATATTCATTTCCTTTAACTGTTTGTGTATTTTTTCTTGGCTTTCTTTAAGGGATCTATTCATTAGTCCTGATTGTTTGTGTTTTGGATTTCTTGAACAGATTTATTAATTTCTTCTTTAAGGACCTCTATCATCTTCATGTAGTTGGTGTTAAGGTCTTTTTTTGTGCTTCACTTATGTTGGAATATTAAGGGCCTTCTATGGTAGGATAGCCTGGCTTTGGTGGAAACATATTGCCTTGCTGTAATTGATTGTGCTGGAGTCTATACATCTGCGTTTGGGATGATTAAAGTTCTAGGTTCTGATTTCTGGGTTTGTCTTTATTGAGTGAGTGTTTTGTTCCTTGTTTTCTGTGTCCTCTCTGGATTTTCAGAGAATATCTTAGCTGTGTGATACCTGCTTTACTTGTCTGCTTGGTTTGTGTGTTCACTGGGAATACTTCCTGGTATTGGAGCCTCAGGGGAAGGGAGACCAGCAAGAGATGGTCTGTTGTAGTGCTAGGGATAACTGGGGAATTGGTTCTGGTTTCAGAGAGCTGGGAAGGTCTGCAGGTAACTTACTTGGTCTTCTGGCAGGCATGTCCTGTGGTTGAGCAAGGGGTATCTGTCCAAACTGGGGGCTAAGCCACAGAAATAAGATAAGGAGGAAATGTTGTGGGGATGGTCTGTGAGATCCCTAGGATGGATGGAAAGGAGGCAGGGCAAGTTGCAGCTTGTGTTGTATTGCAGAGCTAGGGGCAGTCCTGAGAATTGGGTCTGGGGGGTAACTGAGAGAGCCACAAATTTCTATTCTAAATATTACTTCAGCAGCATCTAATTTTGAGATGTTGCATTTTTGTTTCAATTTAGTTAAAAAATTCTAGGTTACACTTTGATTTGTTCTGGATCCCTGGATAAGTTTGAAGTATACAACTTAATTCTAGGTAGTCAAAGATCTTCATTTTTTGTTCACTTCTTTTTTTATTTTCTCCAACTTCTCCTATGCAAAGAAACCATTATTAACATATTTTGACTAAACTGGTTGACTCTGTGTCTCTATGCAGAGATGATAATACATTTTTTTAATAGTCAGGTAGAAGCAAAGCCAGAGATTTCATATAAAAATGAGCCTTAGCTGGAGGTGAGGGGTACCTTAGAAGAGTATAAAATACTGGACTGTCAAAGGGTTCAGGGTCAGTAGACAGCATAGAAATTACTCACAATCTGGAAGGAAAACATTGATGATTTATAAACATAAGTGGTCACAGGGCTACTCGTGGATAGCAGGTCTGTTGGCACACAGCAAATTGGAAATGTGAATCTAAGAGGTTTGTTTAATCACACCAAACCTCAGGCAGGGCTTCCTCACTCAATCCTCTCTATTCACCTAAGGCAGACAATATAAGGCCTCATTTTTCCTATGCACAAACCAAACTTTTCCTGTTCCAACTGCACAAATTTCTTAGTGACATAATTAATCAGAGTCAGACTCTCTTTCTTTCCTTCTTTCTTTCTCTCTCTCTCTATATATATATTTCCTTTTTCTTTCTCTCTTTCCTTCTCTCTCTTTCTTTCTTCCTTACTTCCTTCTCCTCCTCTGCCTCTTCCTCCTTCTCCTCCTCCTCTTCTTTTTCTTTTATTATTTTGAGACAGAGTGTCTCTATGTAGTGAGTCTGTCCTGAGACTCAAGCTCTCAGAGATCTGTTTGCCTCTACCTCCCAAGACCTGGGATTAAAGGCCTGTGCTTTCAAGACAAACCTGAAGATTATTTATTTTCTATGATGCAAGGAAATTAGAACATCAAAGTGAGATGATACATTGAGGTTATTTTTGTGGTATTTTTTTCTCCTTCACCAGGAAGTATTCCATCCTCAAGATACCACCTATTGGTATAAGCGGACTTAACAAATTCCATCTCCCTAGGAACTCCATTTCAGATAAAACAGCAGTAAGAAAACCTATTGGAGTTTATTGGAATTTTTCCATTTATCATTTTTACTTAACTGTCCTTATTTTTTGGCAGTTAAGAAGTGAATTAAAGTGATTTGGACTAATTTCTTGGAAAGAAGTTTTACTTTCCACAAAGTACCTTGGGAGTTTTGAAACTCTTACCTCATTAGCTTTAGTTTTTCACAGCCTAGAATTTTCAGGGACATAATGCAACATTTCTATGACAAGTTTCCTTAATATCTATACTGGAAAAGTTTCTTCTCATGTGTTGCTGTAACATATTTATCAAGAATTTCTAGGTATTGTTTGAGTTTTATATGTACTTACAGTGATAGCTATTTATTTCCTAGAGACTAGAGGATTGCTTAGTTGCTCAAGAATTTAATTTATGAGACATCTGCCTGGGCCACCAGGGTTCCATAGTCAAGCAGCGCCTGCCGGGAGAAGGTTACTCTCCCAGGAGTGTGGAAAAGCCCTGAGTGGGGGCAAAATGAGCCCCAGTGTTCACCTATTCCGCCCGGTTTCTGCGGGCCACAGAAACTGAGGGACAGGAACTTCTGGCCTCCATTGGGCGGCCGGGGACCTCAGCTTGGGCCACAGGGGTCCATAGCCGATTAGCACCGGGAGAGGGATGCCCTCCCAGGAACTTGGAAAAGCCGGGAGTGGGCCCAAGACAAGCTCCACAGCTCACCAGGAACTGCCCCAAAACTGCAAGTCACAGGGACTGAGGTAGGCGGGCATAGAAACCCCCTGGATCCCAAGAGCGGCTGCTGAGGCAGGAGACGTCTGCCTGGGCCACCAGGGTTCCATAG
>JAPYYD010001870.1:0-11530 GCA_028551405.1 Uromys caudimaculatus | reverse complement strand
ACTCTGCACCATCAGAACCCAGCTCTCCCACCACAGCAAGCCCTGGATACCCCAACACACCAGAAAAGCAAGACTCAGATCTAAAATCATTTCTCATGATGATAATAGAAGACTTTAAGAAAGAAATGAATAACACCCTTAAAGAAATACAAGAGAATGGAGATAAACAACGAGAAGCCTTTCAAGAGGAAATTCGAAAATCCATTAAAGAATTACAGGAAAATATTCTTTTAAGAATCTGAATCCTAGCCTAGGGGATAACTCCATAAAATAACAATCTCACGATAGGTACATTTATGAAAAGTTAGGGTTTTAGTTTCTATTTTTGTTTTGACATAGGTAAGTGAATTTTAAAAAGGGATGGGAACTTGTTGTAGATGGCAAAAGGAATTATATACACAACACTACACACATACACACACACACACACACACACAAACACACACACTCTTTTAAAGTAAATAAATAATACATTACTACTTAAGAAAATAGTAATTTGTGCATTCAAAAATAATTAAAAATATTTTATAATCTGCTTCAGTGCTTGAAAATTCTATCCACTTTATTTCACAGGAGTGTCATAGAAAATTGCTGCTGCATTTAACATGCTCATAGGCTCCATGTACCATTACAGTTAATGTGGATGCTGAAATGGTAAGAGACAAGGGGTAATTCACTTTCCTTTTGTCTTCCATATTTTCTGTCACTGTGTAAAAGCAGAGGAAGAATCATGAGTAGGGAAGGCTCATTTGGAATGCTACATTTATATTTATTAAGTTTTTATTTTTCCAGGGGAAATGTCTTTTAGAAATTGAACTGTGGCTTTCTGAGAAGTCAAGTGATTAAAAGAACCTAATGAGGAAAAGAATCAATGGCTCAGAAGAACTGAAATTAGAATTAAGAATTAATTGATTTTGAAAAAACAAATTCAAAGGGAATATTAAATGAAATTCCACTAGAACCATTAAGCCTGCAGTAATAAAATGAGCATTGCTTATGAATATTTTGATTAGATAAGTTTCTAATGTTAAGGAGTTGGTTTTGAAGAAAATTTCCCTGAAAGACATCAATGAAGTCATACTTCACTAATGAAAGTAGCATGAAGTCACTGAGGAGCAGTCTTTCAATGGAAAGAACAGCAAACCTCAATCTGGCACCATTCCTGTTTCATAACAGTTCCTAGACAGCCATACAGTGTACACATACATACAAGGTATAGACCATAGAAGCTGTACTTTCAAGCACAAGATCTCTGTGTTTCTATTCTTTGCAATGGCATGTAAATCTTCATATTTGCTTTTGTATTATGATTTAGTGCTAGTATCTACAATATTGTCATGAAAAGATTGGAACAAAAACTACAGAAGTTTTGAAAACACTTCCATATTAGTAACTCTTGGAAAATATAATCTCCTCACTGTAGTCTAAAATCAAAGGATATCCACAATTAATGCTGGTGGGACATTAGACATTCTATTCTCAACAGCTTTTATTGTTTATGAAATATCTTAGATGAGCAGATGTGCTGATGCAATTTGGCATGTTAATTTGTGCCAAATACAAAGCTCCACATAAAGTGCCAAAATTAACAGGTGCTGTAGAAAGAGCTCTAAGAAATCATTATTGAATTTCATATATTTTTCATCTACCAGCCAAGAGTATATAATAGGATAAAATCTTGGCATTAATGCAGAACTAAGTGTTGATAATCCTGCATTCAGAAGGGAAAGGGGAACCTCTTTAGATAAAACAGCATACTGTGTGCTCTCTCTCTCTCCCTCCCCCCCTCTCTTACACATACACACACACACACACACACACACACACACACACACACACATACACATTCATGTTGCTATGCATATGTATATAGAACAGTAGCAAAATTCATGACTGATTACATATAATCACTAATGCAATGAGGTCATTATATTAATGATGAAAATAAATCAGTAACGCTATAGTCAGTGTTTGTGGGTTCGAAAAGCTTATATTAAATCCAGAGGGAAGTCATGGTGATGTTTCTTTGAAATTTTTATATGAACTTTCTACATTTTTGCAACATGCTGAATTGTATATTAAAAACTAATGACAATATTTTTCCTTCACCACTAAAACAAAGTTTTCTTTTCACTTTTTACTGGTTATCTTATTTGCTTACATTTCAAATGTTATCCCCCTTCCCAGTTTTCCCTCCATAAGCTCCCTATCCCCTCCTCCCTCCTCCTGCCTCTGTGAGGGTGCTCCCCCAACCGCGCACCCACTCCAGCCTCAGCACATTAGCGTTCTCCTATCCTGGATTATCAAGCCTCAAGAGGACCAAGCGGCTCCCCTCCCAGTGATGCAAGAAAAGGCAGTCTTCTGCTACCTGTCCAGCTGGAGCCATTGGTATCCCCTGTGTACTCATTGGTTGGTGGTTTAGTCCTTTGGAGCTCTGGGGAGTCTGGTTGATTGATATTGTTGTTCTTCCTATGGGGTTGCAAACCCCTTCAGTTCCTCAGTCCTTTCTCTAACTACTCAATTGGGGACCCCGTGCTCAGTGGGCTAGTTGTCTGCAAGTATATGCATCTGTATTGGTCAAGCTCTGGCAGAGCCTCTAAGGGGACAGCTATACTGGGCTCCTGTCATTAAGCACTTCTTGGCATCAGCAATATCGTCTAGATTTGATGTTAGCAGATGGGATGGATCTCTAGGTGGGGCAGTCTCTGGATGGCCTTTCCTTCAGTTTCTGCTCCATTCTTTGTCCCTGCATTTCCTTTTGACAGAGGGAAATATGGATCAATATGTTTAAGGTGGTTATGTGGCCCCTTTCCTCAACTGGATGTCATGCCTGGATATGGTCTCTACAGGTTCTATCTCCCCTTGGTTGGGTATTTCGGCTAATGTCCTATTTATTGGATCCTGGGAATCTCTAGGGTCCTGGGAATCTCTTGGGTCCCTGGCATCTGGGACTTGCTAATGGCTGCCCTGAATTCCCCCTCCCCCGCTGCTAAGCACCTACTTTCAAATTCCTGACCCTCAGTACTTCTCAACCATCTCCTTCCATATCTGAACTGGCTCCTCCTCTTCCGTCCCCCTCCTCTCTTCCTCCCAGATCCCTCTCTCCCTTTATTTCGCAGAGATTATCCTCTTTGGCCTACTGAGTAGGACTATAGTATCCACACTTTGGTGTGATCTTATTTCTTCTTGGGTTTCATGATGTCTGTGGGTATTCTGAGCTTATTTTGATCTAATCTAATATCAACTTATCAGTGAGTACATACCATGTGTGTTCTTTTGTGACTGGGTTACCTCACTAAGGATGATATTTTCAAGTTCCATCGATTATCCTAAAAATTTCATGATTCACTGTTTTTAGTGGCTGAGTAGTACTCCATAGTGTAAATGTACCACTTTCGCTGTATTCATTCCTCTGTTGAGGGACATCTGGGTTGTCTCCAGCTTTGAACATAGTGGAGCATATATTGTTGTTGTATGTTGGAGCCTTTTTTGGGTACATGCCCCGGAGTTGTATAGCTGTGTACTCAGGTAGAACTATTTCCAATTTTAGGAGGAAACGCCAGACTGATTTCCAGAGTGGTTGTACCAGCTTCCAATCCCACAAACAATGGGGGAGTGTTCCTTGCTCTCCACATCCTCACCAATCTCTGCTGTCACCTGAGTTTTTGATCTTAATCATTCTGACTGGTGTGAAGTGAAATCTCAGGGTTGTTTTGATTTGCATTTTTCTAATGACTAAGGATGTTGAACATTTCTTTAAGTGTTTTCTCACCCATTTGAGATTTCTCAGTTGAGAATATTCTGTTTTTCTCTGTACCTCATTTTTTAAATAGGGTTATTTGGTTCTCTGGAGTCTTACTTCTTCAGTTCCTTATATATTTTGGTTATTAGCCCTCTATTAGATGTAGGGTTGATAAAGATCTTTTCTATTCTGTGGATTGCTGTTTTGTCCTGCTGACAGTGTCCTTTGCCTTACAGAAGCTTTGCAATTTTATGAAGTCTCATTTGCCAAGTTTGGGTCTTAGAGCATAAGCCATTGGTATTCTGTTCAGAAAATTTTCCCCTGTGCTAATCTGTTCGAGGTTCTTTTCTACATTCTCTTCTATTAGATTCGGTGTATCTGGTTTTATGTGGAGGTACTTGATCCACTTGGACTTAAGCTTTGTACAGGAGTTAAGAATGGGTCAATTTGCATTCTTCTACATGCTGACCACCAGTTGAACCAGCACCATTTGTTGAAAATGCTGTCCCTTTTCTACTGGATGTTTTTGGCTCCTTTGTCAAAGATCAAGTGACCATAGCTGTTTGGATTCATTTCTTGGTCTTCGGTTCTATTCCATTGATCTACCTGTCTGTCTCTGTACCAATAACATTTGGTTTTTATCACTATTGCTCTGTTGTATAGCTTGAGGTCAGGGATGGTGATTCCTTGAGAAGTTCTTTTATTGTTGAGAATGGTTTTTGATATCCTAGGTTTTTGTTATTCCAGATAAATTTGGGGATTTTTTTCTTTCTCTGTGAAGAATTGAGTTGGACTTTTGATGGAAATTGCATTGAATCTGTAGATGACTTTAGGTAAGATGTCCATTTTTACTGTGTTACTCCTCCTGATTCATGAACATAGGAGATCTTTCCATCTTCTGAGGTCTTCTTCAATTTCTTTCTTCAGAGACTTGAAGTTCTTGTCATACAGATGTTTTACTTGCTTGGTTAGCATCACACCAAGATATTTCATATTATTTGTGACTATTGTAAAGGGTATCATTTGTCTGTATATCTTCTCAGCCCATTTATCCTTTGAGTAGAGGAAAACTAGTGATTTGTTTGACTTAATTTTATATCCAGCCACTTTGCTGAAGTTGTTTATCAGCTGTAGGAGTTCCCTTGTGAATTTCTTGGGTCACTATTTGTACTATGATATCATCTGCAAATAGTGGTATCTTGACTTCATTCTTTCCAATTTGTACCCCTTTGATCTCATTTTGTTGGCTAATTGCTTCGGCTAGAACTTTAAGTACTATATTGAATAGATAGGGAGAGAGTGGGCAGCTTTGTCTTGTTTGTTATTTTTCCAAAATTAATATAAACTCTAAAAGATGCAATGGCAAGCAGAGCTTTACTGCAATATATCTTTGTCTTAGAGTAATTAAAATGATCTTGTTATCAGTGAATGTAATCTTTCACTAAATCAATGCATCTATATAGTAAAGGAATTTGTTAATGACTTACAGTCTGTAGTCAAACTCCCCAACAATGGTCAGCAGTAGCTGTGAATGAAAACCCAAGGATCTAGCAGTCGCTTAGTCCCACAAAGCTCGCAGGCAAAGAAGACTGAATCTTCCTCCTTCCAATGTCCTTATGTAGATCTCCAGCAGCATGTGTGGCCCAGATTAGAGGTGTGCACACCACCACACCTGAAATTTGTGTCTTCCAGTCTCAAGACCCAGATCACAGGTGAGCCTTCTAATTCTGGATTATAATTCACTCCAGATATAATCAAGTTGACAATCAGAAATAGCCACTACACTGGGTGTTGCCACAGCCATAAGAAGCCAGTACCAGTGAATGAGAGAGGTTCCCAACTAATTTTGAGGATTAAGAAGGTATTAAAGGTTATCTTTGGAGGCATATTTTACTCTTGTTCAGTAAATATCACTGTTGTGTGTTGTATTTATTGAAAAGTTAGATTAATGATTATTTTTCCCTTTGAAGAAGAGATAAATATATGTACAGACAAGATATCTTAACAGGATTACATGGTACAAAAATGCATCCAAACAAGTGGTATGCTGATATATACAATTCTGTTGTTTTATGTTTTGTAAAAATCTACCATTGCTTTTGCATAATCCAGTGTGATTGTGCTCAGTTTCTGTGGAGGAATATGTGTTTGTGTACATGTATTAGATGACACTGTGACAACCTCCTCTGTTTTCTTCATTCAGGAGTATTCTTCATTTTTTCACTTCTGGAGTTCCATGTTTGATATTTACCCTACAACCTACCCTATAACTTGGCAAGCCTTTCAGTGCTACATGTTTTTTACTAACTTAATTTTTATAGAATTTCATAATGAGTACTGCATTTACGTCATACATGCCCTCCATCCTCTCTTTGCAATTCTTTCCATGGACCCTCAACATTTCTCTTCTAATCCAAGACCTCCTCTTTATTATTGAAAACACACACAGAAACACATACACTATGCTGAGTCCATTTAGTGTTGCTGCTATGTGTATATGTTTAGATCTGACTGCTTGTGGTTGGATAGCCTATTAAAATGCTCATTCTTTGTGAAGACAGATGCTCAATCTATTAATACCCATTAGCTATCTGTAAGACTTCATCTACTGGTGGAGCCATGTGAGATTTTTCATATCCACACTGAGGTCTCAACTGGGGTTGTTATTGTGTTTGTCTTCTTTTGGCAGCCATACTGTTAATGTTTCATGATGCAGCCTCTCTGTCACACACAGAAGACATTTTGTCAGTAAGTGTTCTGGTCCTGTAGCTCTTATAATTGCAGTTGAGATATGTAAAACAATATCTCCACTAAGGCTCGGGAAACATCAATGTTCCCACTTTACAATGAAGCATATGCTTGATGACTCTTGCTTTACTGCATGTATTAATCAATCGAATAGAAGTGTCTTAAATGATTTAATTGTATAAGTTTCATTTTGTTATCATTACAATCATAAATGTCTTTGTATTACTTCTACAGAAAATTTCACTGTACCTCTTAATAATTAAGTGATTTGGGGAAACACTGTCTTACTAAGACTCATCTCCCACTGGTTTAAAGTGAGAACTGATAAATCAGCTTTATTCTCCAACATTTTTATTTAAGGTAAAGAAAAAATAATGATCTTGCTTGTTAGATTTTTTATTTGTTATTTTATTATATATTTTTTAATTACTTGTTTACCTGAGTGCTTCTGTGTGGAAATATCTACATAATGAGATGAAAGAAGAGGGAATTAGGGGCATAGGAACCTTCCGGTTCCCATCTGTGGCAGGAGACCTCTGCCCAGGACACCAGGGCTCCATAGCCAATTAGTGCCAGAAGAAAGCTACCCTCCCAGGAGCCATGAGTGGAGTTAAGAAGAGCACCACTGCTCACTGGGATCTGCCCAGAACCCTCGGGCCACAGAGATTGAGGGACAAGAAACTTCCGGTTTCCATCTGTGGCTCCAGACCTCATGTTGGGCCACAGGGCTCCATAGCCAATTAGCACAGGGAGAAAGCTACCCCCCCCCCCCCCAGGATTAAGACTAGCACCACTGCTCTCCGGGACCTGGGGACCTCAGCCTGGGCCACAGGGCTCCAGGAGAGAGCTGGTAGCCCAGGAGTGCTGACACACCTTCGAGCATATGCAAAACCACCACTTCTGTTCAAACTCACTGGATCAAGAGGGACCCTTGTAGAGCAATCAGGACATAGCAACCAAGCAACAAGATCCTTCTGGTTTCTGTCTGCACCCCAGAGCTGACCTTGTGTCACAGCACCCCAAACCCAAACATCTCTCAGAGAGAGCTGGTCTTCAAGGAGTATTGATTCAGAGGCCTGGAGGAGGGACAAGCCACAGCCAGACAGAGTAAGATCAGCTAACATCAGAGTTAACAAGATGGCAAAAGGCAAGGGCAGGAACATAAGGAACAGAAACCAAGGCCACCTGGCAACATCAGAACCCAGCTCCTCCACCACAGCAATCCCTGGATACCCCAACACACCAGAAAAGAAAGACTCAGATTTAAAATCAGTTCTCATGATGATGATAGAAGACTTTAAGAAAGAAATGAATAACACCCTTAATGAAATACAAGAGAACAGAGATAAACAACTAGAAGCCTTTAAAGAGGAAACAAAAAAATCCATTAAAGAATTACAGGAAAACACAATCAAATAGACAAAGGAAATGAACAAAACTATCCAGGAGCTAAAAATAGAAATAGAAACAATAAAGAAATCACAAAAAGAGACAACCCTAGAGTTAGAAAACCTAGGAAAGAGATCAGGAGTCATTGATGCAAGCATCACCAACAGAATACAAGAGATAGAAGAGAGAATCTCAGGAGCAGAAGATAGCATAGACAACAGTAAAAGAATATACAAAATGCAAAAAGCTCTAATCCAAAACAACCATGAAATCCAGGACACAATGAGAAGACAGAACCTAAGGATAATATGTATAGAAGAGAGTGAAGATTCCCAACTTAAAGGATCAGTAAATATCTTCAACAAAATCATAGAAGAAAACTTCCCTAATTTAAAGAAAGAGATGAACATAAGTATATAAGAAGCTTACAAAACTCCAAATAGATTTGACCACAAAAGAAATTCCTCCCGTCACATTATAGTCAAAACAGCAAATAAACAAAGCAAGGAAAGAATATTAAAAGCAGAAAGGGAAAAAGGTCAAGTAACATATAAAGGCAGACCTATCAGAATTACACCAGACTTCTCACCAGAGGCTATGAAGATCCTGGGCAGAACTCATATAGACACTAAAAGAACACAACTGCCAGGCCAGGCTGCTATACCCAGCAAAACTCTCAATTACCATAGATGGTGAAACCAAAATATTCTATGACAAAACCAAATTTACACAATATGTTTCCACAAACCCAGCCCTACAAAGGATAATTGATGGTAAACATCACTCAAGGAGGGAAAAACCCTAGAAAACGCAAGAAAGTAATCTTTCAACAAACTGAAAAGAAGATAGCCACATAAACCTAAAAGTAACACCGAAAATAACAGGAACCAAGAATCACTATATTCCTTAATATCACTTAACATCAGTGGACTCAATTCTCCAATAAAAAGACATAGACTGACAGACTGGATCCATAAAGAGGGCCCAGCATTTTGCTGCATTCAGGAAACACACCTCTGTAATAAAGACAAACACTACCTCAGAGTAAAGGGCTGAAAAACAATTTTCCAGGCAAATGGTCCCAAGAAACAGGCTGGAGTATCCATTCTAATATCGGATAAAATTGATTTTCACCCAAAAGTCCTCAAAAAAGATAAGGAAGGACACTTCATACTCATCAAAGGAAAAATCTACCAAGAAGAACTCTCAGTTCTAAAGATCTATGCTCCAAATGCAAGGGCACCCACATTCATAAAAGAAACCTTACTAAAGCTCAAAGCACACATTACACCTCACACAATAATAGTAGGAGACTTCAACACCCCATTATCATCAATGGACAGATCTTGGAATCCCAAACTAAACAGAGACACAGTGAAAATAACAGACATTATGAACCAAATGGATTTAACAGATATCTACAGAACATTTCATCCTAAATCAAAAGGATATACCTTCTTCTCAGCATCTCATAGTACCTTCTCTAAAATTGACCATATAATCAGTCACCAAACAAACCTCAACAGATATAAGAAGACTGAAAGAATTCACATCGAGGGACCCATCGTTTAGACCACATATGTGGCAGAGGAAGGCCTTGTTGGTTATTAGGGGGAGGAGAGGCCCTTGGTCCTGAGGGTGTTAGAGGCCCCAGTAAAGGGGAATGTCAAGGTGGGAATAAGGGAATGGGTGGGCAGGTGGGTGGGAGGTGGAATACCCTCATAGAGGCAGGGAGGGAGAGGGGATAGGGGGTTTCCAAAGAGGAGACCTAGAAAGGGGGAAACATTGGAAATGTAAATAAAGTATCTAAAAATTAAAAAAAAAGAAGAGGGAATTAGATTGCTTGGAGCTGGTTATAGTTGGTTGTGAGCCACCAGACATTCATGATGGACACAAATATTTAAATATTTCAAATTGACATATCAAATATGGATATTTCAAATATGCATAGATCCTGTACATGAGTAATACATGATCTTTACTGCCAAGCCATGTCTGTAGTCTTCAGTGTTAGCTGTTATACTTATTATACTCTTAAGCCCATAAATATCTTCTTTCTTTTCTTTTCTTAATTTTCACACTTCCTGTTCCATCTCTTGCTTGATATTCAGATATTCACTTGTTATCTGAAATTTTATTATTAAAATAATCATACAGTGTATTTTAATCATATTCCTTTCCCTCCTCAATTACTTTCACACCCTTCTTACCACCCTACCCACCCACATCATGTAATCTCTCTCCATATACATACATCTATATATATGTTTAAACATATGTATGTATACATATATTTTTGTTACTCAAATATTAAAACAAAATATAAAGTCTGTAAAAACATAAAGTTTGTTTTGTGTTGCCTGAAAGCTGTTATTCTACTTTTTATTTCACAGGAATTGTACTAGAGAAAATTCTTCACTAAGAAACAGAAAACACATGAAAACCTATCAGTGTTTTGTGGATCTCACTGTGGCTAAGGGGAGATGGTAGCTAAAATAATTAGAAACATGGGAGTGACTCTTTTATTTTATTGAAAGTTACATTTTATAAAATATGTTTTGATTATATTTTTTCCTCTCACTACAACTCCCAATTCATCCCACCTCCCTGCACATCCAGATCAACATCATTTCTGTCTCTTTGTGAAAAAAATAACCATATGAAGAATAATTATGAAATAAAATAAATCAAGAACTTACAAATGGATATAGGATAAAGCAGTCAAATAAGTAAAGGAGCCAAAGAAAAACCACAAGAAATATACATTAAATGCAGAGAAATATATGTTCACACATAGAGGATTTTCATGAAAACCCAAAACTAGAAGACATGATATGTATGCAAATGAACTATAGGATATAAAACACAAAACAGACAAACAAAAAATTTGTAACTCAGGACTTAATATTGTGAGACAGAAACACTCCTAAGATGCATGGATATTTTTTGTACTGAGCATCTACTGTTGGGCATTCTATTGATTAATGTTGGTCATAGGTGCCACAGTAAAGAGAGAAGCTCATCAAGATGATAATCCTTAATTTTAGGAGCAAAGGGCTTCAGCCTTCTTGGAAAGGACAGACACCCAGCTAGCTCACTCCAGTTACTTCATTCAAACTTTATACAAAGTTTATTGGGGCTGGGAAAGGTTCCAACTAACAAAGTCATCTTGTTCTTGCTACTTTTGAGACCAGACAACACACTCAAATCTCAGTCCATTTAGATCATGGTTAGTCATAAGCAAAAATAAGAACTCCATGATTGCCAGAAGTGTATTAGGACCAAGGTTGGAGCAGCTGTAAGCTCTCATGTAGCACCAAGAACAGATTTTCTAGAGAGGCAATGTTTCTTCAGTGTTCAAACAGTCCCAAAATAGTTTCTTAGTCTTTACTGATTGACTCAAACAGCAAAGGCTTTGCTGAAATATTTCACTCAAAATCAGACATGAAGGCTTTACTATACATTTCACTTAAAGCCAGACAGAAAGGTTTTACTACATATATTACTACATATGTGACCTAATTTAAGAGTGATTAGTTTCTCCACTGATATTACATTGGAGAAAATTAACTTTTAATTTGCATGTAGCTATCAATTTAAGATAGCTTCTTGTTTAAGAATGGGATCATCTGTCTACTTCTCTCAGCTTTA
>JAPYYD010001844.1:0-19412 GCA_028551405.1 Uromys caudimaculatus | reverse complement strand
GGGAGTTCCCAGTCATTCTAGGTTACATGTCGAGTCTGAGACCAGACTGGGCCATATCAGATGTTGCCAATCCCTCACCAAAATAGTGAACCAACATCTTGTCTTAAATGGACCAACATGCTTCATATATGACATTTTGCTCCCATTTCTATTATGCATAAAGCTGTTTTGCTAACTTTCATTAAATATATACTAGTTATTCTTTGAGAATTTCATGAATATATACAATATATTCTGGTTATACCTGTCTCTTGTTTTCAACCCTCACACTACACCCAGACTCACTAAAAAGCAGAAGGTGAGTAATGTTTCAAAATTTTTGTTTCACAACTTATTTGATCTACTTTTAAATCTTGCACTTAAGATATTATGGAACGTTATATAGGGTTTTACACATATAGTTTCTTATTATTGGTTACTGCTTTAATATGCATGCATTAATAAGGGTTATTAATTAACTATAGATATGTTAGTTTTAGCTACATAACAAATTTTATTCAATTTAGCAGAGCTTTCAACTATTCAGAAGATAATACCTCTGAGTAAATGTCCTGCACCTCTGGCTCTTACACATTTCCTGTCTTATGCTTTGCAGTACTCACTAAGTCTTTGGTCTATGAGTTGTATTATATTATATTACAACTTATTACGTTGTACATGTATCAGGCTGAATTGAGCACTCGACAGTGAATTGTTTTCTGCATTTTGAGTAGGTGTGGACTTTTAAAATTGCATCTACATTCTGCACAAAAAATTGTGACTCTGTTTATATTATAGTTTGTGTTATATCAATTAACATCAAATCTAAAACCATAACTATGTGATCATAAAGTGTAACTACATTGTACTTTTTTCACTATGGATGTCTCCTGCAAATTAGGAAATAATAATGACATTTTTTTAGCATTAATGGCCATGCTAAGTAGAGCAAGACAAAGAAGCTAAGATTTACTTAATTTTTAAAATCAACATTAGGTCTATTTTTCTTGGAACATCCTGTTCAGTTTGATTTTCTTTGAACAACAAAATTATCTGACTTATGAGTACCTGTGAATGTATATGAAGCTCTTCATATACTGTTGAATATTATTTTTGATATGAGAGTCCTGATATTTATTATTCTCATATATTAAGAACTTTAAAACTATTATACATTGAAACCTTCTTACCTTTTAAGAATTTATTCTCTCATACAATAATACAGTTACCTCTCCCTCCACTCTTTTCAGTCCCACAACCCAAAACCATATCTTACCAAATCCTATGAAACTATATTCATTGCGAGAAATTCTTAGTTTCATTTTGAAATTTCATGCATGGATGATGTGATTATGGTATATAACTCTATATAATTCTATAGTGATCTTCTTAGTATATTGTAAGTGAAGAATATTTAGTGGCCGTACATGGTTCATTTGATACTGCTGTTTGTTTAGGATGCTATTTGTTGTAGTCAGCTTTCATTTGAGAATTGCTAAGGAGTTCACATGCTAGTGAAAGAAGTGACCTAAGAATATCATGATAAATGCTGTTTAACAATAAACTTGTGTACATTTTATGTGATAGAATTTAATACATAGAATTCTGTTTGTTCGTTTTATTTTTCAAACAATAAACCTGCCCTGTACTTAGTTCTTTCTACATACTCTTAAGTTGTTTACTCACAGATTTTAACAATGGATGTAAATATTCCTTTATATACCTATACATGTATATATGTATATATTCTATATAAAATTATTTTTTATTGATAAACTTTGATTGTGTATGCAGAAGATGTCTGTGACTATCCAAGAGTATGATATTTATCTGAATGATTCATGGATGATCTTTCAGTGATTCATGCGGCTGTGCTTTCAAATGACTTAATTATATTTACCACTGTAATGAAATGCTACCAGGAGAAACTTTTTAAAGTTTTCAAATTTCGCCTTCTTTGTCATATTTAAATATTATCAGGTAAGTTTGTAGTAGATTTGTATAACTTCAAAACATGTATTTTATCAATTCATATGTATTCAGATGAGGTGGGATTGCATAAATGTCTAATAAATAAGTCTTGAGGCTATAAATTACAATCAGTGAATTATTTCTTTTCTCTTTGTATACTCCATCATTTACTCATTGCTTTAAGCAAGATGTGATGCTGACGTATGAACAAACTAATATAATGTGATACCTAAATAGAAAGAGGGACCCTGTTGCAAGGCTACCCCTACTCGTAAATTCTCTTTGAGAAAAAATGTTTTGCTTGACCCTGATGATCCTTAGAAGAGTTCCGGTGTGCCTTAAAATCCCAGTTATGCTTCAGATATGTCTTTAAACTTATGACATGTACTTAAAATTTTATATAAATAAAAAAAGCAGCATTAACTTCTGACACTATTGACTAGGGGATTGAGTTCTGAGTTGTGATGTTTTGTGTATTCTTTCAACTAGTTGTCATGACAGCAGCATAATTTTCTGAAGTGCTGGTCACATTTTAAAATGATGTGCTAAAAGTGAAATTTCAACTCTTTCAGCAATATGTCATGTGTAGTGCTATAGTCTTCTATTTTATGAAGAATAGAGTCACTCTTCTGAAGTTCTAATGCACTTCATAGTTTAAAACACAATGTCAATGTAGCCAGGATTTGCAAATACCCCCTAAGACACATTTGCCTGTTCTTCCGTTGGTTAATGGCAGTGCTATGAGCAGATGCTCTATGCTCTGCATCCGATCCTCATTGCGTGCCGAAGGCGGGCATGACGAATAAAATATGGGCTTTGGTTTATAATTAAGATACAGACTCAAGATGTCTTTCAATATTTTACTTTAAGAATTCATTAGATTTTGACAATTTGAAAGTGAATTATTTTTATTCTATTAACCAGTTAGATGTATTTCTGCCCCAATATTTAAAATGTGGCTATTTTAACTATTCAAAAATTTCTACCTCAATTTTATGTAGTAATCACCAATACCCTCAAAATATTTCTAATATTCTGTTTTAATAGTAAAAAAAAATGAAGACAATTTTATATAAGGATACATTAGCTGGTTAGTGGTAATAGTATAATCTTGTTTGAAGTATAATCATTTTTTTCACAATTACAGATATAGATGAACAGATATTCCTTTCACTGTATTTTTGAGAACCATGCAAAACCAGAGCTCTGTCACTGAGTTCATACGCCTTGGACTTTCACAGAATCCAAAGGTTAAGGAAACAGTATTTGTTGTATTTTTCTTTGTCTACATTGCAACAGTCGGGGGCAACATGATAATTGTGGTTACCATAGTAAATAGCCATGCACTTGTGAGCTCCCCCATGTACTTCTTCTTGGCACTCCTGTCCTTCCTGGATTCATGCATTTCCTCTGTCATCACACCAAAGATAACTGCGGACTTGGTTTATGAGAGGAGAACCATTTCTTTTGATGGGTGCATGGCACAAGTCTTTGCTGTGCACTTTTTTACTGGGGTAGAGGTGATTATCTTGATAACCATGGCCTATGACCGCTATGTGGCCATTTGCAAGCCCTTGTACTACTCTTCCATTATGAACAGGAGGCTCTGTGGAATTCTGGTGGGGATAGCATGGTCAGGGGGCTTCTTGCATTCTACCATACAAATTATCTTCATTTTATATCTGCCCTTTTGTGGCCCCAATGCCATTGATCACTTCTTGTGTGACTTGTTCCCATTACTACAGCTTGCTTGCACTGACACACACATTTTTGTCATTTTGGTTTTTGCCAATAGTGGTTCTATCTGCATCATTATTTTTTCCTTGTTGCTTATTTCCTATGGTGTCATCTTGCTCTCTTTGAGATCCCACAGTTCCAAAGGGAGACATAAAGCTCTCTCTACCTCTGGATCCCACATTACTGTGGTGGTTTTATTCTTTGTGCCATGCTTATTAATATATGCAAGGCCCACATCTGCCTTCTTCTCCGAAAAAAACGTGTTTTTATTTGCTACCATCCTGACACCATTGCTAAATCCTATGATTTACACTTTCAGGAATAAGGAAATAAAGAATGCCATCAAGAAAATGTGGAAGAGATTGATTTTGGATTATGGTATATCTTAAGACATTAAAATATTATACTTGGTAGATGATTCAGTGCGTAAAAATACTTCCTGTGTAGGAACTTATTTTAGATTCCTAACATCATGCAAAAGCCAGGCATGTTATTATAACTCAATCTCAGTACTGGTGAATGGACACAGTCAGTTTCCAGGGGCTCACTGGGCTTTATTAAAAAAAATCTAAATGTTCAAATAGAAACTTTATCTCAAGGAAATAATATAGTCGGGATTATTTGTAGATACTTAATTTACTCCTTCGGACTCTGCACTGATGCTCAGGGATATGTACCTTCTCCTCTACCACTGTGTGTGCACACATGAATGCACACACACACACAAACACACACATACACTCCACCCACACACAGACGAGAGAGGGGAATTACATAATTACATTTGGGTAAGATAATATATAAAGAAAAAGGAGTCAACATTTGCTATATTAAGTACTTTAAGATTTATTCATTCTTTTGAAGGAGATAGCACCATTCTATAGAAAATGTATTAGTAATAAGGGTTGAAAATTGATTGATTCTACTTTCACTATGAATTAACCTCTCAGTATTGTCAATGAATAAATAAAGCCATTTCAACTTTAATACTCCATAAATGTAAAAAAACAAACAAAAAATAAAACAAAAACAAAAACAAAAATCGCAGAAGTTTACCTATGAGTTTGCATGTAATTCAATCTTTGCTTTAACAAAATATTTGTTGTAAATTATGTGCATTTGAAAATAGAAAAGAAAAAATACTTAAAATATCTTGCCTTAATTCATTGTGATCATTAGAATCTAGAAGTGCAAAGAAAAGGGAATAAACAGAATCTGGAAACCAGGTGTTCTATATCATTTGAATTTAGAAATTAGGTTCTTCCATTAGAAATATATGCAATTTAACTTCTTGAATTTCTTCACATGTGAAATATGATTTGAAAAACCCAATTATGGGTGAGTTTCTCCTGTGAATATCTGATTCCAGTGGATTCTGTGACCTATTCCAAAGCGAAATATCTAATGATTTCTCCTATTGAAGCCCAACCAAAGAACTGAACATCACTTCACTGGAAGCAATGGGCCTAACATGTTGACAAACCTGCTTAGCTCATACACAGGGAATAGAAATCAGAGACACGGTACTTTTTTTTATTGGATATTTTCTTTATATACCTTTCAAATGTTTTCCCCTTTCCAGGTCTCCCCTTCAGAAACACCCTATCCCATCCAACCCTCCTCTGCGTCTATGAGGGTGCTTCAACCCCACCCATTCCTGTCTTCCCTCCCTGGCATTCCCCTACATTGGTGCATAGAAGTCCCTCAGGCCCAAGGGCCGCTCCCATAACTGATGTCCAACAAGGCCAACCTCTGCCACATATGAGGCCAGAGCCATGGGTCCCTCCATGTGTATTCTTTGGTTGATGGTCCAGTCCCCGGGAACTCCAGGTGGAGGGGTCCGAACATTTAACACTATTGCTCCCTCCATGGGGCTGCAATCCCCCTCAGCTCCTTCAGTTCCTTCTCCAACTCCTCCATCTGGGACCCCACACTCAGTCCAATGGTTGGCTGTGAGCATTCTCCACTGTATTTGTCAGACTCTGGCAGAGCTTCTCAGGAGACAGCAGTATCAGGCTTCTGTCAGCAAGCACTTCTCTGAACCCACAATAGCTTAGAGGTTTGGTGGCTGTATATGGTATGAATCCCCAGGTGGGACAGTTTCTTGATGGCCTTTCCTTCAGTCTCTGCTCCACATTTTGATTCCATATTTCCTCCTGTTAGTATTTTGTTTACCCTTCTAAGAAGCACTGAAGCATCTACGTTTTGGTCTTTCTTCTTGGGCATCAAATCATCTGTGAATTGAATCTTGGGTATTCCATACTTAACAGTAATTTTTAAAAGAGTAAAACATTTTAATTTGTTCGGTAATTTTACTTTTCATAATTTTGTGTTTTCAAGTGAAAAATACATCCAGATGATTATAAAAAGACTGCTGAAGAGAAAAAAAATATTAAACCAAAAAATAGGGGAACTGTGATATGCTCTCTTCTGGAAAAGACATGCCTATTGCATATATGAATTATTGGTCATTGTGGTCACTTATACAAGAATTGCACAAGATCAAACCAAGGAAACTCTATTGGGGTATAGGAGGATAGGCTCCTGAAACCTCACACTTATCTGAGGAGCGACTGGCTGTTGATGGTATATGGGGCAAGGAGAGCTATTTTTCTTTAGAATATGGTAACTGATATTTTTTCCTATGCCCCAATTGATGACCACATGGTCATGTATTTATTGCTAGCACTAATTATAATAACTGGGATAAACAAATAGGCATCTGTAAGAGGAAGAGATGAAATTTGAAGGAAGACATAAGAAAGCCCAAAGGGAGTGAAAGGTGTTAGAAACATTGTGCATTTTATACCTGTATGGAGTTTAATCATAATAAATAAAACAAAATGTTTAAAATTTGTTTTATATTGCAGAGCCAAAACACACTTACAGATCTTGAATTGGAAAGTTTGCGAATGATTTTAATTTGAGTCTAAAACATTTCTGAACCAAGTGTGCAGATTGTATCAGACTGGATGTGTAACAAAAGTTTTCAAACATGCAAGGATACTGCCCATACACAGTTTCCTTGCTTACCATCTGTCTGTTTCACAGTTCCAACTACTTTTCATTTCATTTTTTAAAATGCATTTCCTATACATGTACCGTATTTACTTCATTTCCACAAGTCTGTCTCAGCTCTCCAAGTCCTATGTCCCTCTACTTTCTTTCACATTTATGACCTCTTCTAAAACTGTGATTTTTTAACACATACTTTATATGTTATATATACAACCTGCCAAGTCTGTTAGTGTTGTTCATATGCATATGTGTTTAAAATTGACATTTTGGAGTTAGATAACAAATCAGCAAGTTCAATCCCTGGAGAATACTGATTATTTGTTTCAGCAGCCATTGGACGTCTGTAGCTCTTCATCTAGAGATGTGGCCTTAAGAGGTGTCCCATATCTACATTAATATATTAAATGGTTTTGGCATTATACAGATTTTGTTTAGGAAATCATGTTATTGTGATTCCATGAATGTACCTTCCCTGTCATGTCTAAAAGATAATTGCAGAGCAGATGTCCTGGTCCTCTGGATCTTTTAATTTGTCCACCCTTCTTGCCAATTTTCCTGACACATACGTATAAGACACTGTGCTGTAGATGATGTATCAGTTGGAACGGACACTCCAGAATGAGTTATTTTCTTCACTTTGAACTATTATAGATCTCTATGATGGTCTGTATCTGCTGCAAAAAGAAGCTTCATTATTGAATGATGAAAGCTATACTTATTTGTAGATGAAAAGATCAATTTTTCAATTATACTTAAAAACTATGTTGATTTAGGCAAATATCAGTAGTAGGTTCTTTTCTAGGGACAATGATCTCTGCAGACACAGGTAGTTTGTTAACTTTGGAGTACCAAGCATGAATTTCCACATATTGAATAAACATTAAGTACAATAGACACCTGTTAGTTATCTTCAAAATACACGTACCACAATTGCACCACTGAGGACATGTTGCTGATGTGGCCCTTGTGGTTTAAAGACTTCAGAACTGGTCAAACTGTAGATTATTTACTTCTTTGACAGTTTGGATAACAGCTTTGGATATTATGAAAACCAGTCCTCGAGAAGGATATTTCTGAGTTAATTCCAGCTTGAATCCTCTAAGTCATATGTGTGGAATATGTGGGAGTCTTCAGCACTCATGCCTAATCTACAAGTTATAGAAAGCAAATAAAGGTAATGGCAACAGACGATAGTTTTAGGGTTTCTTAGACTCCCCTGAGTTTAATGAGTTTATTATTCCAATGTTTGAAAGCAAAACTATAATATAAATATTTTTGTGTTTATAATGTTGCAACCAATAAGTATTTTTTTCTTTTCCACTTTATGCATATCAAGCAAATATATGCATTTATTTTTAAAGATGATATAAATAATTTGCTATATTTATTTTTGAAGATTTTAAACATGTTTACAATGTACTTTGAATATATCCATCACTCTTTCCTGCTTCCAATTCTCCTGGCTCCCCTCAAGTTTCTCCTTTTTCTTCTGTAAACAGATTGTCATTCTTTTTTAAAACACGCCAAGTACAACTAGTTCTGCCATATTCACGGTCTAGGATCATTTTTCGGTGTACTGCGAACTTATAATAGACATACTCCTATGTTTGTTATTTTCCTGTTGCTGTGATAAAAAAAAATATGACCACATGACTTATGGACCACAATAGTTTATTTTGACTTCAAGTTCTACAGGGTCCATCTTGGGAGAGAGGCATGGCAGCTAATGGCAGCCATGGTGATAGGAGAAAGACACTGAAAGATAACATATCAATAACAAGCACAAAGCAGTAAAGTGGCAGGAAGTGATAGACTTTCTCAAATAAGGCTCCATAACCTTTGTAAACAGCACTACCAACAAGAGACCAAATGTTTAAATGCCTGAGATTATAGAGGGCATTTCTTATTAAAACTATCAATGAGTATTTTTTCCTGTTTTTGGAAAGAACATGAAGGTGGATGAGGACTGGGGTCTGGAAGGAGCTAGATGAATGGAAATAATATCATTAACTTGTATTGTATAAGCATCACCACCCTGGACAAAATGACTTTTCTTCCTTTGTAGCCATTGACTGTGTCCACATCACTCTTCCCAGAGAAGGAGTGTCGGGATCCCCTCCATCCTCCATGCTGAAAAATGCAGCAGCCTCATTTATGTGCGGCCACGGTAGGTAATTGAAGCTGCTTTGAGTTCCTGTGTCTGACATCCTTGCCATGCACAGTCCTTTCACAACACTCCCTAACCTCTGGATGATACAATTTTTCCTATTATTTTCTGTGAAGCTCCTTGGGCCTTGTTTGGGGGAGTTGTTATATATGTTCCATCTGTTGTTGAACACACACAGTCACTTGTCTCAGCATAGTAAGTACTTACAAGTCCCCCCCCCCATTAGCATTCACAATTTGCAATCAACCATACAAATCTACGGATACAGACATGAATATTTAGAACAGAGTTTGATATAGAAACAAAAAACAAAAAATAACGTTTTTTTCCACCATCCTAACACTACTGTTAAGTTCTATTATTTAGCCTTTTGAGAATAAAGAAGTGAAAAGTTCTATTATGAAAGTTTGAAAGACTGGAAAATGTGGAAGATGGGAAAATGTGGCTTAGGGGCATGTCAGATGAACAGCCATCTTAAACTGTAGCCCATTTGGTTCCTTCTGTAGAAGCCCAGATTTGGGAGTGTCAGAGGGCAGACCATGGCTCTAGCTAAGGGGGCAGAGTTAGCTGCCATAGGCATATGTTGGTCTGAGATGCTTATAGTCATACGGAACATCTCTCCAAAGCTACAATGAGACTTAAAAACCTAAAACTTCTAAACTGAGTATAAAATTTGATATCAACCACACAACACACACACACACACACACACACACACACAAACAAACGTGTGTGTGTGTGTGTGTGTGTTTCTATTTTAAAAATAAAAAAGGAAACACAATGTCACAAGACATTTTGACTTATGTGCAATTTTTTATATTTACCAATGTAAAATAAATTTTTCCTTAATAGTTACCATTTTAAATGTCCTTTATATAAAAGATCAAAATAAGACATACATAGAAAAGGACTTTAAAAAATTAGATTCTAGGTTAGAGACCATAGAACAGAGATTAGATGATTCTTTGAATCAAAATAGGAAACCTTCAAGAGAATCCATTCTGCAACTTACAACAACAACAAACAGATAGTACCAGATCATACAATTGATACATATGCAGAATTCCAATAAGTTTCTGACTTGAATTATGAAAAAGGATGATTCTGAGAGTTCACATTTATTAGAGATGATGACTGTCTTAGAGATGCCTTTGCAGATTGGGGCTCATGGGAATATATATATATCCATGAAAATATAACAAATTTTGGACTTTATTACATAGAATATGTTTCAGATATATCTTACAATCTTACAGGACAAACAATTCTGGATAAATCTTACAAAAATTTAAAGATGTTCATAGAACAGAAGGGGGTTAATGAATATCCCAGGGAGAGATTAAATGATGTATTACTGTATTGTTAACTATATTACATCTTTGACTTGGAAATCACTTTTGTTTTTTCTGAGTACTCAGTATTGATAAGTTATTTCTTCCCCAGAAATTTTCTAATTTAAGCCTGATTGAGTACATATAGAAGCAGGTTTATTGGGAAACTGGTTTTGGGTAAGTTCACTGGTCCATAGGAATGAGTCCAGGGAAGTCACCCTGAGGAGGGAGACAGTGGAGAGGGGGAAGAAAAAGAAAGGTAGTGTATGTGCAGAAAGAAGGAGAGAAGGGTAGAGGGGAAGGGAGATGGAGAGAGAGACAGAGGGGGGGAGGAAGGAAGAAGGAGGTGGGGGAAGATGGAGGAACTAGAGAGCAAAACATCTGGTTTGTATAGGAAAGAGCCTCTGAAGGTTCCCTGGGCTGAAAAGTTCAGGAAATAGGGCAGGGTATGCCAGGAGAACCTAGAGGCCAGGTCCATTTTAGTATGTTAAATATGCACCTCAGCCACTTGTCCTGGGTCTGAATCCTAACATGTATTGTTATGTGAGTTGAATGGAGAACATAAACTCCATTTCAGACCTGGTCTGACCTCAGAAAGAAAGTCATCAGTTTCTGGAACTAAGCCATAAGTCACCAGCTCCAGGAACAAAGCCATAAAATCCCCCATCCAAACAACAGCTTGGAGATAACCACAAGAATGGGAAATATCTTATGTTAGGATGGGCCTACTTTGTTGGGCAGCCCTATATTGTTTTGGTATCTCACCATGTGGTTAAATGTTTATGACATAGGAATGCAGACCACAGAACCACATGGCACAAGTCAACCACAAACCAACCATATAGTTTTCCCAGGACCCACTAATGTAATTTTAGATTATCTAACCAGTCTCCAGTCACAAAATATAAAAGAATTAATATAGTAACCATTCAAAATTGTACTATATCACTGCTTTGGCTCCTACTAATCACATTAAAAATTACTTAATCCTTTTATAAAATTCCCTAGCCCTTCATAAAAAGGGACCTGTGAACTCCTCCGTGGTTGCCAGATTGATGGATGATTGACCCCCACATGCTGGTTATTTCTGCAGAATAAATGCTCTTTGTCTGTGTATACTATATGAATCTGGGGTCTTCCTTCAGCGATTCTCAGACTCTAACAGAGGCAATCCAATTTTATCATTTTATAAGTCTAATGAAGTATTGAAAGAGTTTTAACCTATTAGAATGTTTTCTATTCACACTATACTTCATAAAATCTTCATTGAAGAAGTATTTTCTAAAAATATGTGAAACTATTTTTTGTGAAATGAAGCTCCTATGCAGCATTGTAAGACATCAGGGCCTACAGAGACAGACAATGCAGCATAACTTGAAGCCAAATTACATGCATTGTTATCACTGAATTTCTATTCGAATTCAGTTTATTATTGTCTTTCAAATAATCTGATTTATTTAGCGACATTGTTTACTGATAAAATGTGAGAAGATTAGCTTGACTATGGTTAAGTTCCTGTTTGGTCATGTGACTACCTCATTAAAATCAAAAGAAGGGGGACATCAGTCTATGCCACAGAACTCCATAGCCAAAGCACCTAGAGGAAGCTAGTATCCCAGCAGTGTGGACAAGCCTGTGACTGGAGGTAAAGAAGAACACCACTACTCAGCAGAGCCTCCCCAGAATCCTCAGGACACAGGGATCCAGGAGCAGCCTGGGACAGGAGCCTTCTGGTTTACAACTGTGGTCTGTGCCATGTGGCTCCATACCTGAATAGTGCAGGGAAGGAGCTAGCCTCCAAGGAGTGTGTACAAGCCTGTGAGTGAGGGTAAGGCCAGCACCTCTGCTCAGAGGGACCCGCCTGGAAGCCTCAAGACACAGGGACTGAGAAGTGGCCTTCCGGTTTCCTTCTGCAGCCAGGGAGGTGATCCTGTGACACAGGGCTCCATAGTCAAATAGTGCCAGGAGAGAGCTGGTCTCCCAGGAGTGCTAACACACCTTCAAGCACAGGAAGACCACCACTTCTGTTCAAATTTCTCAAACAAGAGGGACTCTCACATAGCCACCAGGACACAGGAACCAAGGAACAGCTGGGGACAGAATTCTTCTGGTTTCTGTCTGCACCCCAGAGCTGACCCTGTACCACAGCTCTCTAAACCCAAATTCATCTCAGAGAGAGCTGGTATTCAAAGAGTAGTGACAAAGGCTTTCAGGAGGGACAAGCCAAAGTCAGAGAGAGCAAGACCAGCTAACACCAGAGATAACCAGATGGCAAAAGGCAAGGGCAAGAACATAAGGAACAGAAACCAAGGCCACTTGCCATCATTAGAACCCAGTTCTCCCACCTCAGCAAGCCCTGGATACCCCAAGATACCAGAAAAGCAAGACTCAGATTTAAAATCACTTCTCAGCATGATGATAGAAGACTTTAAGAAGGAAATAAATAAACTCCCTTAAAGAAATACAAGAGAACACAGGCAAACAGCTAGAAGCCCTTAAAGATGAAATACATGAAAATACAATCAAAGAGGCAAAGGAAATGAACAAAACCATTCAAGATCTAAAAATGGAAATAGAAACAATAAAGAAATAACAAAGGAAGACAACCCTGGAGATAGAAACCCTAGGAAAGAGTTCAAGAGTTAGATGCAAGCATCACCATCAGAATAAAGACACAGAAGAGAGAATCTCAGGTGAAGAAGATACCATAGAAAACAGTGACACAACAGTCAAAGAAAATGCAAAATACAGAAAGCTCCTAAACCAAAACATCCAGGAAATCCAGGACACAATGAGATGACCAAACCTAAGGATAATAGGTATAGAAGGGAGTGAACATTCCCAACTTAAAGGGCCAGTAAATATCTTCAGCAAAATTATAGAAGAAAACTTCCCTAATCTAAAGAAAGAGATGAACATAAACATTAAAGAAGCCTACAGAAGTCCCAGTAGATTGGAGCAGAAAAGAAATTGTTCCCATCACATAATAGTCAAAACACCAAATTCACAAAACAAGAAAAGAATATTAAAAGCAGTAAGGGAAAAATGTCAAGTAACATATAGGCAGACCTATCAAAATTACACCAGACTTCTCCCCAGAGACTATGAAAGCTAGAATATCCTGGAAAGATCTTATACAGACCCTAAGAGAACACAAGTGCCAGCTCAGACTGCTATACTCAGCAAAACTCTCAATTACAATAGATGGTGAAACCAAGATATTTCATGACAAATCTAAATTTGCACAATATCTTTCCACAAACCCAACCCTACAAAGGATAATAGATGGAAAACTCCAACACAAGGAGGGAAACTACTCCTTAGGAAAAGCAAAAAAGTAATCTTTCAACAAATCCAAAAGAAGATAGCCTCACAAACATAAAAATAACATCGAAAATAACAGGAAGCAACAATCACTATTCCTTAATATCTCTAAGCATCAATGGAGTCATTCCCCATTAGAAAGACTTAGGCTAACAGACTGGATACATAAACAGGACCCAGCATTTTGCTGCATACAGGAAACACACCTCATTGTTAAAGACAAACACTACCTCAGAGTAAAGGTCTGGAAGAAAAATTTCAAGACAAATAGTTTCAAGAAACAGGCAGGAGTAGCCCTTCTAATATCAGATAAAATTGAATTTCAACCAAAAGTCATCAATAAAGATAAGGAAGGACACTTCACACTCATCAAAGGAAAAATCTACCAAGAAGAACTCTCAATTTGGAACATCTATGCTCCAAATGCAAGGGCACCCACATTCATAAAAGAAACTTTACTAAAGCTCGAAGCACACATTGCACCTCACACAATAATAGTTGCAGACTTCAACCCTCCACTCTCATCAATGGACAGATCTTCGAAACACAAACTAAACAGAGACATAGTGAAACTAACAGAAGTTATGGACCAAATGGATTTAATACATATCTATAGAAAATTACATCCTAAATCAAAAGAATATACCTTCTTCTCATGGTACAGTCACTTCATCTTTGACAACAGAGCTAAAACCTTCCAGTGGAAAAAGACAGCATTTTCAACAAATTTTGCTGGTTCAACTGGCGATCGACATATAGAAGAATGCAAATTGATGCATTCCTATCTCTCTGTACAAAGCTAAAGACCATGTGGATCAAGGACCTGCAAATAAAACCAGATGGACTGAATCTAATAGAAGAGAAAGTGGAGAAAAGTCCCTGACTACATGGGCACAGGGGAAAAGTTCCTTAACAGAACATCAATGGCTTATGATATAAGATCAAGAATCGACAAATGGCACCTCAGAAAATTTCAAAGCTTCTATAAGGCAAAAGACACTGTCAATAGGACAAAATGGCAACAAACAGTTTGGGAATAGATCTTTACCAATCCTATGTTCAACAGAGGGCTAATATCCAATATTTACAAAGAACTCAAGAAGTTAGATTCCAGAGACTCAAATAACCCTATCAAAAAATGGAGAACATAGCTAAAATGAGAATTCTCAACTGAGGAAACTTGTAGGGCTGAGAAGCACCTAAAGAAACATTCAAGATCCTTAGTCACAAGGGAAATGCATATCAAAAAAACCCTGAGATTCCACCTCATACCAGTCAGAATGGCTAAGATTAAAAACTCAGGTGATAGCTGATGCTGGCAAGGATGTTGAAAAACAGAAACGGTCCTCCATTGCTGGTGGGATTGCAAGCTGGTACAACCACTCTGGAAATAAGTTTGGTGGACCCTCAGAAAAGTGGACATAATACTACCTGAGAACCCAGCTATACCACTCCTGGGCATACCCAGGAGATGTTCTAACATATAATAAGGACACATGCTCCAATATGTTTATAGAAGTCATATTTATAATAGCCAGAAGCTGGAAAAAACCTAGATGTCCCTCAGTAGAGGAATGGATACAGAAAATGTGTTACATTTACACAATGGAATACTACTCAGCTATTAAAAACAATTACTTCATGAAATTCCCAGGCAAATATATGGAAATTGAAAATATCATCCTGATGAGATAACTCAGTCACAAAAGAGGTATGTACTCACTGATAAGTGGATATTAGCCCAAAAGTTCGGAACACCCAAGATTCACTTCACAGCAAATGTTGGACTGAGTGTAGGGTCCCAGATGGAGGAGTTGGAGAAGGGACTGAAGGAGCTGAAGGAGTTTGCAGTCCCATGGGGAGGGAACAACTGTGTCAACTGGTCAGGCCCCTCGGTGCTCCCAGAGACTGCACCACCAACCAAGGAATGCATATGGAGGGACCCATAGTGCCTGCCACATATGTGGCAAAGGAGGGCCTTGTTGGCTATCAGTGGGAGGAGAGACCCTTGGGTCTGAGAGTTTTAGATGCCTCAGTATCGGGGAATGCCAGGGATGGAAGTTGGGAGTGGGTGGGTGGGGGAACACCCTCATAGAGGCAATGGGAGGGGGGATGTGATAGGGGGTTTCCAAATGGGAGACCTGGAAAGGGAAAAAAAATTAGATATGTAAATAAAGTATCAATAAAATAAAATAAAATCAAAGACCAGACTCTATATCAAAATACTGATTCACATCTCATATCCTAGTACAATCTAAGATGGATCTTCGGTATCTTTTAAAGGGCAACACTTGGTCTAAAATGCTGATGTAGTCAGCCTAGTTCTCCTCTTCTGAGAAGTAGCAATATATCCCAATGAAAGAAGATATAGAAGATTCATTTATATTTGAATTTTTGTTGATTTTAAAATTCTTAACTTCAAATATACAACTTTATTTCACTTCTTTAATTTTTTTAGTTTGACAATTTCATATAATGACTTGTAGTAAATTTTACACACTTTTCTCCTCTTTCTTATCAATTTCCCTCTTGCTGAAACCTTTCTTTTCCACAATCCACTTCTTTTTCTCAAATGTTTGTGTGTGTAACTCAATTGAGTATAAAAAGTTTCTTGCCTGAGTAAGAGTAGTAAGTTATCTACTAAGAGCAAGAACAATTTCCCAGTGACCACAACCACTAAGAAAGTAACACACCTCTCCAGTAACTAGTAACTATCAATAGTTTCTTAGAGAAGAATAGGTTCCCAAAATGGATTACTCATAGGCTCAGTTTTATGCAGATCTTATGAGTATTTAGAAAGCAGTTTAAAAAAGAGACCCCTTAGCAAAACAATAGTAGCAAGTTTCCTTCTAGGGCTTATGACTCTAAGATACTGGTAACTTTTCATCCTTAGCTGCAATTCCGTATTTTTGTTGTTATTATTTGTTTGTGTATTTTGTCTTGTGTGTGTGTATGTGTGTGTGTGTGTGTGTGTGTGTGTGTGTGTGTGAGAGAGAGAGAGAGAGAGAGAGAGAGAGAGAGAGAGAGAGAGAGAGAGAGAGATTGTCCCTCAGTATTTCATGAAGAGAAAAAGTAAAAGAGTAGAAAGACACATAAGGAATTTCTGATTTTTTTCAGTGGAAAGACTGTGAGAAATTATGCCTTGGCTTCAGAGCACCTGAACAGAATGTAAGCATTTTCTAGGAACAAGTGAACAACAAAGGCTTGACTATTATCTGCCTGCTTTGTAGAAGGTACTGATCCTTCACTCCCTCTTTACATAGTGTTTTTTTTTTTTTTTTTTTTTTTTTGTGGAATAGATCATTTGTCTCTGAGAATAAGTATAAGGAATGGATATCTGGTGTGGCTTGCCTAGTTAATTAATGGAACTGTGCTTCCAACACTTAAAATAAGACTGCAAAATAAAACTGTTTTCTGGCTTTAATGTTGCAAACAGCACAGGTTAATTCTGTTCTATCTCATATAAAATGTAAACACATTTTTATTATTTTAACACTCAGAGTTTCAATGGAGCCACTGGTAATGCCATATAAGGAAAAGAAGAAATCATAATATTCAAAAATAGAATAAAAGAAGACTAATGAAAGATACCCATCTTTCACTCTTAATAACTTAAAGAATATACTTTTGCAATATTCTGCCAACAAAATTTAATGAGTTTCATTTTCATGTTATCTTCTATATTGATTTTGGTTTTGCATAATTAAATTAATTCAAGTATATTAGGTCTATGCCATGTTAATCTTAAGTTGGCTTGTTATAGTCACTGTAATTAAACAAACAAAAAAACCAATACATTGTCAAAGTAAAAGAAAGCAGGGTATAAAATCTTTCTTGATAGTTAAAAGAAGGCAATAGAGAGAAAATATTTCTATATTAAGAAATTAGTCACAAAAAAATGAACATGGTATGTACTCACTGATAAGCAGATATTAGCCCAAAAGTTCAGAATGCCCAAGTTTCACTTAACAGAAACCGCTGGACTGAGAGTGAGGTCCCAGATGGAGGAGTTGGAGAAAGTTTGAAGGAGCTGAGGGAGTTTGCAGCCCCATGGAGGGAGCAACAGTGTCAATCGGCCTGAACCCTCCCCCCCGGCCGTCCTGAAGTTTGGACCACCAACAAAAGAATACACATCTATGGACCCATGGTTCGGACCACATATGTGGCAGAGGACAACCTCGATGGCCATCAGGGAGAGAGGAGAGGCCCTTGGGCCTGAGAGTGTTAGAGGCCCCAGTAAAGGGGAATGTCAAGGTGGGAATATGGGGATGGGTGGGCGGGTGGGTGGGAAGTGGAATAGGCGGGGATGGGGAGGGGATAGGGGGCTTCCAAAGAGGAGACCGAGAAAAGGAGAAACATTGGAAATGTAAATAAAGTATCAAAAATAAAATAAAAAAAGAAATTAAATGATTAAAATGATATTCAAATCATATAAAATCACAATTTGATCAAAAACCTTACAATGGTTCTCCCAAACTTTGGAACTCTCTACCTCTACCGTGACCCTTGACTTATTTTTCACACCCTTTGTATTTCCCTCTCCTCTCCTTTGGTCATATTTCTGTCCTAGCTCTTAGTTAAGTTTTGGGTTTTTTTCTATTTCACTTTCCTCTACATCTTCTGTCTGAGTATTTCTAACTATTAAATATGAATATAAAAATGGTGTTCGGTTTCATTTGCCTATAGCTTCTGAGGTCTATCCTGTCCCACTCTGGTATTTGTCGTATGATACTTTCTATGGCACATGGAATAGAATACTACAGAGAAATTTCCATAGGTTTGAAGATTTTGGATTCTGATTCAAAATATTCTTTGATTTTTCTCTACTAGTTTCCCAGTTTAACTTGAAATTCAGAAAGAAGAACCATGCAAACTTAATTTTGTTTAAAAATTTATGTTTTGACTTTGAAAAGATATCCATAATTCAAATTTTATTTTCATGATCTTTGGCTAGGAAGATTTATTGTTTAATTTTCATGGATGATTTAAAGTGTATTTTGCTTATATTGTACGTATAAAACATACATTATTCTTCTGCTGTTCCCAAACCCATTATACCTTGGATTTAATATTTTTCATGATTAGTGCCCTTATACATTACATTTTCTTCCTAAACTTTATGTATGTTTATATTGTGCATATATCTCTGTAGAAAATATTTTGATATGTATCACATGACATTTTCACTTTGCATTATTTTCCTATATTTATTTTCCTAATTTAAACACTTTTTAAATTTATCATAATTTAGCAAAGTATAGTGCTACATGCACACATTCTAATAGGTAACTTGCTTGCAACATTTTATTTGAGTTAGTAGAGTAACTAATTAGATTATAAAATTAACTAATATAGATTTTCATATGTCAATATTAGTAACTTTCTATTACAGTGATAAAACAACATGACTAAAGTAACTTATAGAAGAACAAAGTTTTTTTCAGCATATATTACCACAAAGTTAGAGTCAATGATGAAGGAAGAGAGACAGCAAGTAGCAGGTAACTGCTACAGCTGAGAAAGTATATCTTAAACCACCTACATGAAGCAGAGTGAGCTAACTGAAAATTAAAAATGTTTTCTGAAATCTCAAAGATCATCCCAGTGACATCCACCAGAAAGTCCACATCTCCTAATTCTCTGCAAACAATCACCAGGGAAGAGCAAGTATTCAAACTCCAAACATTTGTAGGGCATATCTCATTTAAACTGTCACAACTAAGTTGTGAAATCATAGTACGATTGTTAAACTCTAGTCTAAGCCAGTTTTTCAACATACAATATTGGTGCTCTCTCTATAAAATGGTGTCTTCTTGTCCTGTCTAATGAACAAATCATAAAGTACTTGCTGAAGTAAATATTGACTTCTTTATTCTGTGCTTTAA
>JAPYYD010001837.1:1452-11830 GCA_028551405.1 Uromys caudimaculatus | reverse complement strand
ATGTATGCATGTATGTGTGTGTGTATGTATGTATGCATGTATGTGTGTGTGTATGTATGCATGTATGTGTGTGTGTATGTATGCATGTATGTGTGTGTATGTATGTATGCATGTATGTGTGTGTGTATGTATGTATGCATGTATGTGTGTGTATGTATGTATGCATGTATGTGTGTGTGTATGTATGTATGCACACACACACATACATATTCATATTGAGACAAAGGTTCACTATGAAGCCATAGTTAGACCGGAACTCTATGTGGACCAAAAGCTGGCCTTAAACTTACAGAGATCTGCCTGCCTCTGCCTTTTGAGTGCTAGGATAAAAGGCCTGCAACACCACACTCAGCACTAATTGATATTTCTAACAATATTTCGCTATTTAATTTCTGTGTATTTATATGTGCCTATATGACTCTATGTGTACAACTTGTGTGTAGTTGCCCTTAGAGATAAGAGAGTGTCAGATGATCTGAAACTGGAGTTTCGAGCAGTTATGACCAGGGGACTGAACTCAGATTCTCAACAAGAGCAGGAAATGTTCCTAACTACTGACTCTTCTTTATAGCTTCTGAATTAATATTATGGAATCTTGTTTTAATACTTAATTTAAAAGTGTGTGTGTGTGCATGAGAGAGAGAGAGAGAGAGAGAGAGAGAGAGAGAGAGAGAGGACTGTTAGTCAAGTAGAGTTCACTTTATGGATTATTATTTTCTCATTTTCTCAGATGGTGACTTGGAAACCTCTTCAAAGCTCTTCTAAATTAGAAATGGGCAAAAATGAGGTTGCCAATTGAAAGAAGGCAATTTCTTTTTTTTAGAGGGCAGGTACTATGAAATAACAATTGTTAGTGTACTATTGTAGTAATGAGTATTAAAGGTTGGATTTTTACCCCCCTAGGTCATTTATGTTCTGGGATGAAAGGTACACATGATCTTGTATTTTAAAATATGCCGTAGGTAGCACAGTATCTGGGCAACTGCCTACTCTTTGTGCTTTTAGAATCTACCTTCCTATCCTTAACCCAAGTTATTACTTCCAATGTTTCATATGGGCTGCTCTTAGGGTCACATTGTTATGGTTCAGCTAACTAACCCATGGCAGCCTCTCTCTCTCTCTCCCAGGAAACCTAAACCCCACCTATGTCTCTTCTCCCTAGCAATTGGCTGTCGGTTTCATTATTCACCAATCAGAATTAACTTGGGGGGAGGGTCTTGGGGATACATGCAGACTCTAGGTTTTGGGGGTCCACATTTAACATTACAATAGACAGTAAAAGACAAAACCTCAATATTTTAGTTTAGTAATGTTATATATATATATAGCTGAAACTTTGTCCACGATTACCCAAGAATTTTAGACATAGTAATAAAGTTTTATTAGCTCTAACAAACAAAATTAAGATTGACATGAGTTGTGGTTGTATTGTAGCAGTATGGTGCTTTTGAGACCAGCCTGAGCTATCTAGTAAAACCTGTTTCAATAGAACAAAACATAACAAAACATTAAACAATAACAGGGAAGGAGAAAGGAAAATATCAGCAACATTGAACAATTTAGTTTCTTTGCAGAAAACAAAACAAAACAAAACAAAAAAGCAGTCATTTAAGAACTTAACTAGTCCACTACCTGAACTGTTAAGAATTTGGCTAGTGTAGTGTGGTTAAATACATCTGTGTTCTTAGCATTTGTGAGGTACAGGCAGGCAGATTATGAATTGAAGTCTATTTTTGGCTACATGACAAGTTTGAAATTAACCTGGCTACATGAGACCTTATCTCAAAAAATTAAAAGGACAAAAGAATTTTGTTCTTTTCTTTATATTTTCAACTGTGTAACCAATGTTTCGCTAAATGATGGCAAGCTTTGCCCTTTCATTTGGGTTTATTTGAGAAAGTAATAGATTAGTTCATATAGCATTTTACACTATTTAAACAAAGCAAATGCAGCATATGTCTTGTGTAGCAAATATGCAAATTTGGGGTAATTAGTTCACATTCAAAAGGATAAGTGTAGTTTTAGCTTCTGGATTTGTTTCAAAGCTATTTAGATAATGAAAAAGGTGGTGTACTTTAAAGTGAAAATTTAACAATAAATGGTTCCATTCACTGAGACATAAAGCTAGATGAGTTAAAATGGACTTGCAAGCATTAATAAGATCTTAAGGGGTCAAATGCATTCTAAGGCTTCTAATTTGGTTCATTTTGCTCTGAGGAGCTGTAGCCAACAGAGTTTAGATTGCTGGCTGAACATCCTTATCGCCTTTGAAGATGTCCACCCTAGTAATTATCATACGTCTTTCAATATAAGCGTTGATTATTACTCATGGCACACATAATTACAGGGAAAGTCTGGCTTATTATGAAGAATAATTGTATAACGGAATTACTTTCAAAGCAATTTATTTATTATTGTGATATCTACAGTAATGCAGTGTAATTAGTAAGAAGTTGTTTTATGCAGAGCACTCTCTCAAAGTACAATTTAATGAAATATTGAAAAGTCAATAAGTGATACAGTCACTACCTATGATGGAAACCGATACTTCAAATTTATTAAGTAGAATTACTATATTGCAAAAGTAGCTATTGTTTCAAATTTGTATGAGTATGAATGAATAGGACTATAAATATAAATTTAAAAATTTTAATGGTAAATGAGTAAGGAATCTCATACTGTTAATATCTTTTATCATTTTAAAGGAAGAACGGGTCTTACATTTATATCATGGGTTTACCACAGGCTTTATTACTTACATTAAGCAGTCTTAAAATATTTATAATCAGTCTGAAAAAAATTCCTAGAGTAGTGAAAAAAAAGCTTTAAAGAACTGCTTTAGATGAGATACAATAAATTGTGAATGTTTATGTTTGACTCAATGATTTTCAATAACATTGCAACTTTGCAACGTTCACCCTTTCTTATTTTGGAAAATATGTTTAAACTATGAATCTACAGAGACATGGACTCTGATGTGATTTAATTTACTGAAAAGCACATATTCTTTTTGTAGTTATGTGCATAACTGTGAGAGGCAGAGATACACCGTGCTATAGGACTTGGTACTTTTCTGAGGAACGGTGGGGAGATGCTTAGGAAGGAGGTACAAGAGCAAGCAGTTCACGAAAACGTCGTGTGGACATGGTTCTTACACAGTCTCCCTGTCTCGCATGGGCCTGGGGAAGGCTGGGAAGCCTGAAGCCATGAGAGTGACCTAGCAGCCCATAGAAAGGTTTCTCTCACCTCTGTGCTCATGATGGTGTTTATTAGTTATATGTAGGACTTAAGGACTTTAACTGTATCAGGTTTTTAAAAAAATGATTATTCTCTATCTATCATTTTTCCTTTCTATTTCTCTAGATGCAAGCAACTTATCATTTGAAGAGGCTGTTTTTTTTTTATTAAACATTTATATATAAGTTGGGAATATATAAATTATAAGTATTGAGTTTTTGTTTTTTGGTTTTTCGAGACAGGGTTTCTCTGTGTAGCCCTGGCTGTCCCGGAACTCATTCTGTAGACCAGGCTGGCCTCGAACTCAGAAATCCACCTGCTTCTGCCTCCTAAGTGCTGGGATTAAAGGCGTGCACCACCACTGCCTGGCATAAGTATTGATCTTGTCAGAGCATGAATCGTGTTTGGAAAAATTTTGATCCAGCTAGCATTTTTTTTTTTTTTTTTTATGGAGACCTTTCACTTCTCCTGTTTAAAGTACGGAATGTTAAATATTTCTTAAATAGTCTTTATGGTCATAAACACTCATACCAATACTAAACATTTTAAAAATATGAGTTACAAAATTATTTTTCTATACATGGATATGTTTTTCATTTGTTTAAAAGTGAATATTTGTTTAAATTATGTACATTATTTATTACTGATGAAAAATTTAAGTATGTGCTAAGAATTTTTGGAAATAAAATTGAAGACAGCATATAGTGCAACATATTACTATATTATAAAATGTTCCTATAATTAGAACAGATGATGTAATCTATTGCCCTATTTGTGGTCCTTTTCTTCTTTGTGCTTGGCTTGGGACTACATCTACTTTAGTTTTTAAAATTTTATTGATGTTTGGTATACTTGAAATGAATGGGTAATTTTACTTTTTAAATGTATGAAAGAAGATGGTATTTAACGATATTTATTATAGAAAAAAAAATACAACTTCACATAGCCCTCAGTTTGTAGATCTGTCCTACCTTCAAGTCCAAAGGATGGGGATGTTGGGACTCGGAAAACAGTATCCCAGGCCCTGAAATCTGGCATCCTTGAACTAGAGGAATACAAAGGTATGGGAAGCTGGCTCTCTCGACCTCCTGCGCCTAGTCTTTCTCTTCTGAAATTGAGGGAGTGGCTTCACCTGGAGCTGTCTTCATAGTGGGCAGGCAATTATGAACTCTCATTAACTTGGAAAGATTAATCACTGGGCAAAAAGAGACTGTGTTCAGGATGCTTCACCTGTTCAGGAATCATCTAATTTTCTGAGGGACATTGCCTGACATACTTTGTGGACCTCATAAGATCACTTTAGCCTTGAAGGGGATGAGATAGCTTAGATTTCTAGGTAAGACACTTCTTGATTTCTTAACATGCCTGGTGTAGAAGTAAGCAAGTGACTAAAGCTAAGAGACCTACACCACATGAAAGCAGATAGCCAGACTTATTCTTTTCTAGTTACCTTTTGCCCCCAAATGAGGAGTTGGTGTTTTTCAAAGAAAATTGTTTCCAAGTGCTTATTACACATGTGTTCTGAGAGTATAATTCATCCATAAAAACATAGCCAATACTGCTGTATCAGTCATTTGATTAACCAAATGTAACCTGAGATGACAAGGTTAAGGAGGAGCAAGCAAAGTGAGGAATAATCTTAGTAGGCTTAGAGTAATTCAATAATGAATAAATTATTTGAAATATAAATTCATAATATATTCTGTTCACAAAATTAATACCACTGTTTATTTTTTGTATGGTATCCTTTGTGGACTGATAACATTGAATATATATAAAAATTAAACCAATCTCATTTTCTGGTTTGAGTAATTTAAAATTCTCTGATGTTAGCGCTAACTTATAAGTATTTATGTAACACAAATCTTATAGGAATAAAATTAAAAGAAATTGTGAATTGCAGATCCATTCACAGAGGTGTATATTAAAGTTTTATGTAAAAAGAAATGACACAGAGTCCCTTTATTTTTGTATTTTTGTGGGCACACACACAAGCTCATCCTTATATATCATATAGATCAGAGGACCACTTTGTTGGGTTGGTTCTCTCCCTCCACCTACCTTTATGGGCCATCCGGGAATCCAACCCAGTTTATCAGGCCTGCACAGTGAGTTTACCCACTGTGCGATCTCCCATCTCACTGGCCCATTTTATGTGTTATGAATAATCTTTTTCTTTAATAGTAGTTTTTCATTCTTCTATCTACAGCCATTAGTAATTTAACTTTTCTTGGCTTAGGAGTTTTGGTTCTTGTTTCTGTGTGTATGCTACTTGTGCTTCAGTGCCAGTGATAGCCAGAAGATTCCATAATGGTGTAGCAATTGTGAGCACCCAATTATGTGGTTTCTGAGAACAGAGCTCAGGGCCTTTGGAAATTCAGTATGTACTTTGTAGCTGCTGAGCCACCTCTCTTGACTTAAGTTTTTTGATTACTTACTTAGAACTATGTATATTGTTTTTATAATATGCTTTCTCAAAGTAAGAAAACATGGCTTTTGGTTTTCTTACTCTAAAAGCAGTAGGATTCACTGAAAGCTGAGAATTGCCAAGCATAAGAGTAAAACGTATTTTATTATATCAATGTCCATTCCAAGTCGAAATAGTTACCCAAATAAGTTAAGCAGGAAATTTTAAATAACCTAACAGGCTCAAATAAGAGATAAAGAGTCGCAGTGTGCAGGCTCGTTGGGAATAAAGGGTGTGAGAAACAGAAGAAAGGAGTCGTGGGTGGTCAGAGCAGGGAAACAGTGGGTGAAACTGGCTGGCAGTGATACAGATGTTGAAAACCTGCTGTAAACAGATGTGGTAATGGAAACAATTTTAAGGCTAACTTATTAGCATGGACACTAGAAACATGTAAGTCAGAGAGAGACGTAGCTAATAACCTGAATACCAAAGAAAAATGAGAAAGACATCAGAGGGGTTACTGATGCAAGCATCCAATGTTCTGGGATTTCCTGCAGTACTGTGATGAAGTGTTCATTTTAGTGGTTTGCATAAGAATGCAATAAATATGCTTAAGATGTTTCACCCATGAGATCATGACCTTCACTTCGAGCAACTCAGCAAGCAACAAAGCTTCCCACACACTGGGAAACTTGATTCAGGGAGCCCAGAAGAAAGCATGCTAAAATTCTCAGGATTATTTGTTCCTTTAGACATAATGAATGTTTTGGGGCCTTCATCTATGATTACAGAATAGACGTGTACTCTGGTGACCTTGTTTTCTGGTTTAAAAGGGTTCTTGTGATTTTTGAAATGAATAACTGCCAGTTGATATGAATTGAGAGGTTTCAGTCCATGATTCAGTAACTGCATTAATTTTAGGTCTGTGGCAAGGCCAGGACATCATGGCAGGTGGATGTGACAGAAGAAAGCTTCTGATGGCATGGCACCTAGGGAGGAGAGAGAGAGAGAGAGAGAGAGAGAGAGAGAGAGAGAGAGAGAGAGAGAGAGAGAGAGAGAGAGAGAGCCTGTAAGAACATGCCCTCAGTGACCTATTTCTTCCAATTAGGCCCATTCCTTAATAACCCATTCAGCTGTGAAGGACTAATCCATCATAATCAAATCTTTTCTCAATAGCTCAGTAACTGCAGCTGAGCCTTTAACATATTTGAGAGACACTTCCAAACCAAAATAGGCTCAGAAATGTTGAGAGATATATTCATCAGCATACACATGAATCAGCTACTTTTGTCCTCCTGAACTGAAGGAAGGACATAAAGAAAGAAAGGCTTATTATTAATTCCAGGAGGCACAAGAAACAGTTCATTATGTGTTCACTGCCTGTGCTGATTTGAAAGAAAATGGCTCCTGTAGGCTCCTAGGGAGTGGCACTAATTGGAGGTGTGACCTTGATGGAATAGGTGTGGCACTGTTGTTGAAGGACCTTGTCTCACTTCACTTCCTCTTGCCTGCTCATCTGGATGTAGACCTCTCAGCTATCTCTCCAACACAGCGTTTGCCTGCATACCACCGTGCTTCCTGCCAGGTTGATAATGAACTAAACCTCTGAACTGTAAGTCAGCTCCAATAAAATGTTTTTCTTTACAAAACTTGCAGTGGTCTTGGTGTCTCTTCACTGTAATAAAGCGTTAAGTAAGAGAGAAGTCACAGCCTATGGGTCAACTATAATCATGATGTCCAGTTCACCAGACCTGTTCTGTTCTCCTCCCATATGTATCCATGTTCATAACTCAGGAACCTAAAGAATTCATGAAGATTTCAGGGTCCATACCAAGGACCCAATCTCTCCATGCTTCCAAGCTCAGACACCTTTAGAGTATATATTTCCATTATTATCATTGTAAACATTCACGTTTGTATTTAAATTAACAAATCTCACTTAGGATTAATTTTTGAGATCTATAGGAATATTCATCTAGTGTTTTCATGCTCGTTCCTTTCCTCCTGTCGTTTTTAAGCAGTTGGTCCTCTGCTTTTGTTACTTCAAACAATTACACCCAGGCATCAAATGTGCTGAAGGCAGCCTCTGACATCTTTAGTATGTTTGTTTCAGGATATATCCTGAAATGATCTCCCCCATAGGCTGTGTTTTGAACACCTGTTGTACAGCTTATTTGGAAGGCTACTAGGCCTTTTGGGATAGGGTCTGCCTTTCAGAAGAGGGTCAGCAGGTCGGGCCTTTGAAGATTACAGGTACTTCTAATTCCTGCCCACATTTGTTTTCTGCTTCCTTATCTATCATGTAAATAAACCTCAACTCCTCTGCATGTCTGAGCTCCTCTCCTGTATCTTCCCTGCAATGAATCATTTGAAACCAAGAGCCAATAATAAACCTTTCTTCCTTTATGTTCTTCCTTCGGTTCAGGAGGACAAAAGCAGCTGATGCGTGCTGTCTAAACAGAAAATGAGCATCAGAAAAGCACATATTATTTGGCTATTTTATTTGTAAGAACTGTTGTGATTTTTAATCAGTAAACAACAATTGTAAAGCAAACAGAAATTCTTCATAGCAAAAATGATTGAGCCAAATATAGGACATTCTGTAACTAAATTTTACTGGACTATGTGACCTTATGGTTTTGTGGAAGAAGGAAAGAGGCAGGTGGAGGCTGTGAAGCACGCAGGACATAAGTTGTGACAAACAGAGGCAGAAAGGATAAAGGCACAGCACAGGTAGTCTCTTTCTATACAGTAAAATTGAAAAAAGAGAACACGTACAAGACAAAATTTAATTTCCAGATTTAAAACGACATCCTTCTCATGTACACAGAAATCCTCCTACTTATTTTTATGGATTCTTTTAATATTTATTTATTTTTTGAGATTAAAATCAAAATCAATCACATCATTTCTTCCTTCATTTTCCTCCCTCCAAACCCTTCCATGTAACCACACCCACAATGACCTTTTTTTCTTTAATTGTTGTTAAATATGCATGTGGGTTATTAGAAAAAAAAATATATGTATTATCTTCCCCAGAAAGGACTGTTTCTCCAGTTTTTGGCATTACTTAGTTGCTTGCTGTCCTTTATTCGAGTTGAGGACTACTCAGCCTTCTCCCATCCGCATTAGCGTGTCTTTTGGTGCTCTCCTTGTTCAGTTTATGTTTAGGTCATCATGCTAGTACGAATCGTAGACTCTGACTTTTCTAAGAGACAAAAATCTCACAGCAAATGTCTTGATCTTCTGGCTTTTACAATAATTTCTCCCTCTTTTCTGAAGTGATTTCTGAGCCTTAGGTGCAGCTGTGCTCTAGATATATCAGTTAGGAGACAAAGAGACAGTCTCTCTCTCTCTCTCTCTCTCTCTCTCTCTCTCTCTCTCTCTCTCTCTCTCTCTCTCCTCTTCTTCCTTTGTTACCTTCTGAGCTTCATTATAGTTGTTCACATATCCAGGCTGAGAGTTTGCTCACAGAAGCATGGGGGCCATCCTAAGTGGCTACACCACTGAATGAACTGTCTGCCATCTGTCCTCTACCTTTAGCTGCCTATAGATTCTCAGCAAACTATCAATCAGTCATTACTAGCCTATTAATTCCCAGGGAGGGTTACAGACACAATGATTTTTCAAAAATGCTACTGTAAGTGAAATACTATTAACGTATAACATAGCCTGGTCTGATGCACTTTTAAAGCATAATTTACTATTACTTCATTTGCACTCCATTGTTAGAATGATGACATAACATACTTCGGTCTGTTTTACATTATTTAATTACAATGTATTTTTCCATGCTCAGGTGCCACCTATCAAATATTTGTGTTCTGAGAAGTGCCACTTGTTAGTGAAGTACAAGAAATGAAAAGTAAATGGTGTTTTGATTTATGTGTTGTGTCATTTTAATGAATAACTCCTTGAAAGGTGGCAAAGAACCCTGATTTTATTCATCATTTCTAATAATGTGATATGACTATATGACTTAGCTGCCTAACATAATTTGTAAAGATGTGTATGTTTATAACATTTTAAAATGAATTAATTGAAATGTAAATTAGTACACACTTGTGCTAATTATAGTTTGCTATCTAATATTAATATCTCTACAGTATATGTAATATATTTATTAATACGTTATTTTAATGTTTTTGTCTTATGGCACACATACAATGAATGGATGATGGTAGCTGAATAAAGAAATGCTGTCTTTTGTCCTATTGACAGTGTCCTTTGCCTTACAGAAGCTTTGCAGTTTCATGAGGTCCCATTTGTCTATTCTTGATCTTAGAGCATAAGCCCCTGGTGTTCTGTTCAGGAACTTGTCCCCGTACCCAGGTGAGTTTTCCCCACTTTCTCTTCTATTAGATTCAGTGTAGCTGGTTTTATGTGGAGGTCCTTGATCCACTTGGACTTGAGCTTTGTACAAGGAGATAGGAATGGATCAATTTGCATTCTTCTACATATAGACCGCCAGTTGAACCAGCACCATTTGTTGAAAATGCTTTCTTTTTTCCACTGAGCGGTTTTAGCTCCTTTGTCGAAAATCAAGTGACCATATGTGTGTGGGTTCATTTCTGGGTCCTCAATTCTATTCCATTGATCTACCTGCCTGTCACTGTACCAATACCATGCAGTTTTTATCACTACTGCTCTGTAGTACAGCTTGAGATCAGGGATGCTGATTCCCCCAGAAGTTCTTTTGTTGTTAAGGATAGCTTTAGCTATCCTGGGTTTTTT
>JAPYYD010001831.1:0-13242 GCA_028551405.1 Uromys caudimaculatus | reverse complement strand
AGCATCAGATCTCATTATGGATGGTTGTGAGCCACCATGTGGTTGTTGGGATTTGAACTCAGGACCTTCGGAAGAGCAGTCAGTGCTCTTACCCGCTGAGCCATCTCTCCAGCCCCCCCCCCCCAACTGGATTTTAAAACTACCTGTATCACCTGCATCTGCACCAATTCTCTGTAAACCCCTCTTTAAATTATGCCACGGCATTAACCCTTTAGTAGCCATTCTGTAGTCTACATGCATACAGACACACACATGCATGCACACCTGTGAGTCTGAAGTATGATGTGAGATCGGAGAATTAAGGTTAGTGATCAAGATTGGAATAAAATAATGTGTTTGCCAACAGTCTGCTGTCAGGGAAATTGGGACACCTGGGTGAACTGCAGCCAACAAAACCAACATAGTTTGTGAATTTAGCATTTAATACATTTATTATTTAATAAATTCTGACATTGTTGAGAATCTCAATGTGCCCTTCTATGTTCCGTGCACAGAGCACGTTTAAATTATTCTCCTCCCACAGTTCATGTGTCATGAGTCCTTTAATTGTTTTGTTTGTCTTTGACATAAATTTATTTGGTTTATCCTGTTTGAGAGTTACTTAACTTTGGGTCTGTTGCAGGTGGATCATGCAGGTAGGGTCCTGGTGTGGCTCATACCCTGAGGGGGAGAACAGACACCATTTGAGTCATGGCATCAGTGTTTGGGTTTAGCGGTGGACGGGTATGTTGACAGATACGGGCCTTGGAATGCTGTCTCAGAAATCACACCAAGCAACAGATCTCACACAAGAGATTAATTGGGGGTGGGGCCTTGAGAGGAGGAAAGGTAACTTCTCAATGGGGACATTAGAGAGACAAAGAAACAAACAGAGAGAGACAGGGACACACACACACACACACACAGAGAGAGAGAGAGAGAGAGAGAGAGAGAGAGAGAGAGAGAGAGAGAGAGCCACAGAGGCTTATATTATCTCAGGCTACAGTCCTTCTCAGATAGCAGTTCTCCAGGCACACCCACCAACTATCCAGCTTCAGACTTCAGGTCGAAGTCTCTCTTGCTTTTTACTATGGTGGTCAAAACGCTATTGATTCAAAGAAGATTCAAGGTCTACTTATTTCGGTTCCTTCTCCCATTCCCTCCTCTCCCCTTCCCTCCTTCCCTCTCTTTCTGGTAGGATCTTAGATAGCCCAGGCTAGCCTTGAACTCACCATGCGGACTATGGATAACCTTAAACGTCTCATGTTTGTTTCTGCCTCTTCACTGGTGGAATGACAGGTGAGCACTACCATGCCGGGCTTATGCAGTGCCAGGCATCAAACCTAGGACCTTGTGCATGCCAGGCGAGTATGCTACCAAGTGAGCTACCGCTCTTTGCTGCTGCTGCACCTCCCTTTCTTCTTTTCCATTTGTTTGTTTTTAGTACAACAGAAAAGCAGCATAGCTTCCTGGGAGAAGCTAAACAGCTTTGCTGAAGTTGTACTGGCGTGGCACTGGAAGGTGACATTTTATCCATATATATATTTATATATATATATATCGTATGTAATTATGTCATTTCCCCCTTTCCTTTTCCTTTCTCCAAATGCTCCCATATACCCGCCCCCCCAGGTTTGCTCTTTCAAATTCATGGTCTTTTTTCTTTAATTGCTGTTAACATATACACAAACACACACTCCTAAATACAAATACATATATATATATATAATATATATATATAATAAATATACACATATACTTATACATATACACACACATTCCTAAATACATAAATACAACCTGCGTAGTCCATATCTTATTACGTGTATGCACATATTTTCAGGGCTGACCATTTGATATTGGACAGCCAATTGGTGTGGTCCTCCCTGGGTAAGGCCGTTTTTCTGATTTCAGCATTCCTCAGTTCCCTGTAGCTTTTTAGAGCTGAAGAGGCATGAGCCCTGGAAGGTGACTTTTAGACACATTTGTAATGGAATGTTCCTGGCCTTACCCATTTGGAAGAGATTTCTAGACATTTAAGGCACAAAAAACCTTGGAGAAGCTGATGGCCAAGAGAATTAGAAAGACTTCTGTATTCCTAGAATTTTGGGTCGGCTGGACGCCTTGCCCAAAGCTTCTTGCCTGCTATGGTTACAGGTGTGGCCCAGTTCATAACCGTGTAAATGCAAGGTTTCTCAAAGCTTTACCTAACTGGAATCAGAGATTAAAGCATACTTTGCTGCCACCTTATGTTAAGTGGGAGGAATTGCACCTACTTAAACCGGCTTCATCGCCATGCTCTCAATTAATCGAAACAAGGAACCTACAGTACATTTTTGTGTGCACTGTACATTAATTTCTTTCTTCAAATTTCATATTATAAAAGTGATAGCCATATTGGATGACATTAAGGTGGACAATTCAGCGTGGACACACATTTGTGAGAAAATTATATAATTTGTGTTACATTTCTCCTCTGCTTCTATCACGGGATAACCTAAGAGTAGTTGGAGTGAGGCACAGGAAAACCACTTTGTATAGAGTACGATTGGTGGGAAAGACAGAAAGCCACGGGTAAACCAAAGGAATCAGAGGGACAGCTATGGTAGCTATGACAGTCAGTGCTTAGAAGGTCCTCACCATGTGCCAGGCCCTCATTTAATCCTCTCATATCCCTACGAGGTTAGCACAGTAACTATCTCCATTTTAAAGACTGGGAAAGAGAGGCAGAGAGATTCACTGACTTGTTTAGGGTCACATTGTTAACTAAGAAGCCCAACCAAGGTCTGACTTTTGAACCTGTGTATTTGGCTGTAGTGTCTACAGTCACTAGGTTATTATCTCTCACGTTAAGACAGTAGAAGGAATAGCATATATTTATTGAGCAATTACTATGTGGAGTAAGTGATCACATGTTTCATCTGTTTTTTTCCCTTTTTTTGGTGTTTTCGAGACAGGGTTTCTCTGTGTGGCCCTGGCTGTCCTGGAACTCACTCTGTAGACCAGGCTGGCCTCGAACTCAGAAATCCGCCTGCCTCTGCCTCCCGAGTGCTGGGATTAAAGGCGTGTGCCACCACTGCCCGGCCCACATGTTTCATCTTATTTAAACTTTGCACTGATTTTATCAGGACATATGGTCTCACTTAGAAATCAGAAACCCAGTATTAAGGAAGCTAGCTAACTTGTGCAAGATCACAGAGAATAGTGGACCCTTGGTCTGTATTATTTCACAGGCCAGTTCTTTGGTGGCAGGGGAGGGGAGGTGTCAGTCAGGGGGAGGAGAGGGGAGGCGGGGAGAAGAGAAAAGGAGAAGGTGAGAGAGGGAGGGAGAGGAAGAGGGAGGAAATAGAGGGAGGACGCACACACACACACACACACACACACACACACACACACACACATACACACACACACACATACACAGAGATTTTGCTATCCTGCTATGTACTTCTTGGGCTGGGGCGTCACTTGCCATTTTCCTCCCTCAGCGTCCTGACCACTGCTCCGGGTACAGGAGTGGACCAGCATGCCCAATGACTGCCCCAGTTCCTAACCACACAAACACATGGCCTCTCAATGCATGTGACAAGAAAAATTAAAACTAGTCTTTTAACTGAGATGGTTGGAACCAGAGTGTTTGAGATTTTATATTTCTTTTCTTGGACTATTTGCAAATATGTCATGATGTATCTCATCTGCACCTCACATATAGCCTGAAGGTAATTTTAAATAATTTTAAAAGCAGGGCACACAAACTTGAATAAATCTGGATTTTTGCCTTCAGGGAAGAGACACGCAAATGTATAATCATAACATAATTTATAATATAGATAGTTCCATATCCCTCCCTCCCCTTTCTTCTCCCTCCTCATTTAACCTCCGACTCCTGCCCCAGCACAGAGACTTTTTTTTATACCATCTTTCTTTTCTGTATTTTGTATTTCTGAAATGGCTAGCTAGCAGGATTCTGATGACATAAGTGTGACAGTAATGTGAATGAAGTGGCTGTTTTAATTTCACAGCTCATCTTGGGATATATTTAACATTTCACATACTTAATTTGGGAATTGGACAAATCACTTTCTTTAGAGCATTTAATATGAGCACTTGCATTCTGAACATATGCTATAATCCCTTTGCACACGCATCATGTTTCAAGGGGTCCAGAAGCTACACTCTGAGGTCTAGGCTAGTCTGTGTGCTCTTCTGCTCCGGTGGTGAGATTGGTCATGCGTCCAACCTTTCCTCACTGGGCACATCTGCGCCACGGCCTGATCTCTTTCTATTCTGAGGACATATCAGTTGACAGGAAGCCTCAGCAAAACATTGGATGGCAGCAGACACTGAAGACTCATTGAGGACGGGACGGAGAGATCAGAACTGGGAATCTAGGTTAAAAATAAGACATCAACTGTTTCATTGTAGTGGCTGCTTCCTGGAATAGGCTTTTGCTAGGCGGACAGCTCTTTGTGTAGGTCTCCTGTTGCTCAAGTGCCTGTAATAAATACTGAAACAGACCTTCGGGAGGGCAGACATGGATGGAAGTGCTTGTGTTATCACGTTTCGGCTGGTGGTTTTCTAGACTCATGGTGGTCTTCATGGTTTTTCATTGAGTCTGGGGAAAGACCCACACTTCTGCTGATTTCTCTTTAGATCTGCCAGTTAAGCTGTCTGTCTGTCTGTCTGTATTGTCATATGATTGAGGGTGAAAGGATTAACTGGACTGCTAAATCATAATCAGAGACAAGATCTCCAAGGTGTTTCCCACAAAGCTTCCAGAGCAGTGCAATACAAATACAAGTCTCTCCACACAAGAACCTTCCATCAGACTGGAGAGAAATCCAACTAGGTTTAAACACTGTTTCTCTTTCTATTATTATTGTTGTTGTTGTTATTTTATTAGTTTCATTGTAACATTTTCACATGTATGTATCATTGTACTTGGCTCACGTTCACTCTATCTCCCCATTACCATCTCCACCCCCTTCCCCACCACTCTTTACCCCTTAAACGGTGCCTTTTCTGGCTTCATACATGTATGTGTAATACCTATCTGTATATGAGGGGAACTAGCAGTATTTGTCTTCTCCCCCCCCATTACCTTTTCTGCTCTCTATCTCTCCTCCATTTAGACATCTTCCTCTTCCTTCACATCCCACAAAGTCCCTCTTAATTTGTTAAGTTTTGAGACAGGGTTTCATGTAGTTCAGGCTAGTCTTGAATTTAAGGATAATATTAAGTACCTTGTCCCCTGTCTCCATTTTCTAATTGCTGAGATTACGGCATACAACACACACCTGGTTTCCTATAATTTTAAGTTGATTGACAATTGGGCTGATTCCATTTGCAACTGAAGATAGTACAATCTTGGTAGTAAAATCTTAGTAGCCAAGATTTTATTTATTATTTTATGTATGTGAGCCTACTGGAGTTGTCTTCAGACACACCAGAAGAGGGCATCAGATCCCATTACAGATGGTTGTAAGCCACTGTGTGGGTGCTTGGAATTGAACTCAGGACCTCTGGAAGAGCAGCAGCCAGTGCTCTTAACCGCTGAGCCATCTCTCCAGCCCCAGCAGTTCTACTTTTAAATTTTAAGGACTCTCCACAGTGGCCACATACTGGCTGTAGCAGTAACAGTCCCACTAGCACTCAGTAAGGGTTTCTCCCCCACCAACCAAGCCAAGGTTTGTCATCTTTGTTGTTTTGTTTTTTGAATGTTGGATGTTTTGCCTGGTCTAAGATGGAATCTCAATAAACCTTTCTCTTTCCATGATTCACACATTTGGTTTTTTAGTGGATTTGTTAGTGTTGTAGAGTTCTTATACTGCAGACCCATGCCTGAGACTCTGAAGAGAGAAAGGACGGGCGTGTTTTATCCATTCACGGGCCGATTCATTCACACATCATACAGTATCTCAAAAGTAGATTCATGATCATTTTGATAATTTTAAAAATTAAAATGAGTTGAGATTTAAATTTGCTGCCAGCCTTCAACTTTCCAGTACAGTGTACCATTGAACAAACGGCTTCACGTTTGTCTCTGTTCACATCTCGAAAAACAACCTCAAACAAAATTTTGTAAGGAAAATGCATACTTATCAAGGGAAGGGTGTGGCTCAAGATCTGAGATTACTCATTAATGTTTCCAGTATTCCAACAAAGTCTTCAAGACTCATCTTCAGTTTGACGAAGAACCTCTAACTTCTGTCTCGTCTCCTGGTCTCTTTCTTAGCTGCTCAGATAATGCCAACACGATTGCCTGGAAGTGGTTCGCAGTCTTGTCCAGAGTCTTTGCTGACCCTTGGCCTCTTGGTTTCCTGAATGGATGTGCTCATCAATTAAACTGTAGGAAAATGTACTCACACTCAGAGAGATTCAGCCATCACCTGCTTCCCTCCCGTCAGTAGCTAGCAAGTCTGAGTTGCCAAAAGATCTGCCAAAGAGATTCATTATAGAATAACTCCTACTTTCCATTCCATGGTCCCGTGCTAATACTGATATGTCTACTAAACTAAAGGTACAAAGCTAGGCAGTTGCTAAACTAGCTCATTAAGTGGAAACTTTATAACCCCGTGGAACCTCTCATGTCTCTTTTAGGAACTAACCACTTCTGGAAGGTTAATTACTAAAACCAGAAGCGTTATGTTACTATTCTTTGACTCTGCCTTTCCAAATGCACACTATGAGAACACCACGAAGTTGGCAGAACTGACTGAGACAATTTCTAATAACTATAGAATGGCCATCATCTTAAAAATCCTGCAATATAAGGAACTCTTATCAAAGGTCACGCAAGACCCATGACACTTCAGAGAGTGGTGGGTGAATTTTTGCTCATGCTGCTTCAACTGCTCACGGACAGGCCTGTGAACACCCACACTGGTGAACATCACACACCTTTCACAGAAGTTCACAAAAAATTTAGACTTGATTGGCAGAGGCCTGAGTGCACCTGGAGTGGGGCCTCTCATGTCTGATGCTCCTCACATCAAAGACTGTTTGGCTTTACATAGGGACTGGCCAGTTCACAGGACATTTCAACATTCTAATGTATAGTTCGGGTTACTTAATCAAGCACTATGCTGTCAAAGGACTTATTCTAAATCAAAGGAGGAACAGCTTTAATGTGGAACACAGAGAAAAATCATCTAAGTAAAAATAAATATCTAAAGAAACAAGATTGCTCCCTGTCTCTTTTCTTATTTGATAGACCCAAGTTTGTTTGGGTTTAATGTGTAGTTATTTCAGGCTACAGTAAAGATTTAGATTATAAATCGTGGCTGGAAACAGATGATCCAAACATACCAACTCTTTTGACATGGCTTCTATTTATTTATTTATTTATTTATTTATTTATTTATTTATTTATTTATTTATTTTTTAGGAAGTCTAATGTATTCACAACCTACTACAAAGTGTTCCTTGGGGTGGGACAAGGCAAGCTAATGAAGGTCACCTAAAATTTCATCTTTTGCTTCATGCCACATGACCGCATGCACAGGGGTAGCACCTCCTGAAATGGGCTAGACCATCCTACATCAATCCATAATCAAGAAAGTGCCTCACACGCTTGCTCCCAGGCCAATCTGGTGTGGTCATTTTCTTAACTGGTGTTCTCTCCAAATGACTCCAGCCTGTGTCACGTTGACATAAAACCTGACCAGCTCACATTGCAACTAAAGAGGAGAATGAAATATGTTAATTTTTCCAAAAAGCAGCAAAGATCAGACAACACGGTGAAGAATTACTGGGCTGAGATCCAGCAAAGGATGGAACCCAGGATGTGGACATTTGACTGATTGCTTTTGCTGGGGATTTGGAGAAGAATGTGATGACTCTGAGACAGGGTTATGGGAGTAGAATATGAGTGCTATGAAAGGTATATGGACCTAAAAGTAACACCCCTCCTACTTTCTGGACTAGCATAAAAATGTACCAGAAGTAAACCAGTTCTAGAGAAGTCTGCACTTTTCCTATCGTATGGGCATCCAGTGCCCAGGTGCCTGAAGAGAAGCAAATGCACCCAAGGGGCTTTACAGGCTTGAGGCCAGCCTGGGCTACAGATATGAACAACACAAACTAGACCTTATGGGCTTTAATAAGAAGAGGCACAGGTTGGCAGGTAGGGGAGGGGGATGGGAGTGGATCTGGGAGGAGTCAGGGAGGACAGGTGAATATGATCAAAACACATTAAATAACTAATAACACACACATATGTGTGCGCGCGCGTGTGCACGCACACGCTCACACACACACGCACACACACAATTCATGCCTGGGGGATGGAGAAGCAAATGAGGGTAACATACTTGTCTTAGTTTGGGTTTTACTACTGTGAAGAGACACCATACCAAGGCACTCTTATAAGGGACAACATTTAATTAGGGTTGACTTGCAGGTTCAGTCCATTATCATCAAGGCAGGAGCATGACAGCATCCAGGCAGGCATGGTGCGGGAGGAGCTGAGAGTTCTATATCGGCATCCAAAGGAAGGCAGGAGCAGATTGGCTCCCATGTGGGTAGGAGGTGGGTCTCAAAGTCCACCCCACAGCGACACACTTCCTCCAACAAGGCCACACCTCCTAACCTATACAAACCATCACAATCCTTAAGCTTACATTAGACTTTATTAATTAATGATCCATTTTGTAAGCTCTTGGGTAGTCACTATTAAAAAATTCAAGAATATATCTTTTAAACAAGCAGAGAAAAGTACCACTCAAGACAAGACAAGACCAAAATTAACCAATACTGTGGTGGTTTGAATGAGAGTGTTCCTCATAGGCTCAGATGTTTGAACACTTGGTATACAGTTGTTGGTGGTTAGGTATGCCTAAGAGGTGTGGCCTTGCTGGAGGAAGTGTGTCACTGCGAGCAAACTGTGGGGGTTTCAAACATCACACCATTCTGAGTTCATTCTTTACTTCATGCTTGCAGTTTAAGGTGTAAGCCCTCAGCTTCCTCCTCCTGCTGTCATGCCTGCCACTTGCTGCTATGCCTTCCTGGCATAGGACACTTACACGCTGGAACCATAAGCCCAAATAAACCCTTTCTTTTATGAGTCACCTTGGCCGTGGTGTTTTATCACAGTAATAGAAAAGTAACTAATACAAATATTATATAGGAGAGCAAGAGAGGAGAGAGCAAGAAAAAAGGGGCTTAGATCTGTTAAAAAAAATGAGAAAGTACATGGAAACCAGGTTATAACTCCAGAAACACGTGTGCGTGTGCGTGCGCACATGCACTCACACAGAGTGATACACAATCACACACAAATGCGCGCGTGTGCACGCGCACACACACACACACACACACACACAAGCATTTCTACATTCCTAGAAGGTTTACCTGAGGTAGAATGACATTAGGTGGGATATTGAAGGGATTAAAATAAATATTAGTTCCTCCTGTGTCCTATTTTGTTTTAAAATGGGAGTAACTATGTGACTATCAGATAAAATGGAGGTTATGAAGAAAGCCGTAATAGAGTTAAAGGGCTTTGCTCTCTGCTAACGAAAGGTTAAGTTCTGCAGGAAGATATGGCAAATTCAAGCCTCCTTTTAAAAGGAGGCTGTCAATGTGTATGGCATGAAACCAGGTAGAACCACAGTTATAAACTAATTCACCAATAGGGAAGATTTCAGTGCATGGTTTTCATTCGTAGCTAATATGACAATGAAGGAAAGAGAGATAGAATCTGACCCAGCAGTCTCTGCTAGGTAGCTATTTGAATGTACAATATATTTGATAGTGAAAGTGCTAAATCCAATATAAGCTCCACAGTTTCTAAATACCCATTCTAAATGTATCTGTTTTGATGTATACGATGTTTCCTTATTCCCAAGCTTTTTAAAGTAACAAAGTGAATTAAAGATATGATAGCAACAATCCTGTCCAAATCACTGTGAAGACTTACTGTAATCTTAGCTACTGTTTTGTGTGTGTCTGTCTGTGTGTGTCTGTCTGTCTTTTTCTCTGTGATTGTGTGTTTGTCTCTGTCTCTCTGTCTCTGCCTCTCTCTGTCTCTCTCTCTGTCTCTCTCTGTCTGTCTCTGTCTCTCTCTCTCTCTGTGAATAAGTCATGGATTGTCAAGATGCTAAGTCATCAAGCTTCAGTTTGGTTCAAGGGTGGATGGATGAGCACATGATTGTGAGCTTAAGACCCATGTGTGTGCTCAGCTGACCGCACTGACTGAAACAGTGACGATCGTCAGGAACACACTGTCTTATAAAAAAGATATAAAGACAAATTAGTCGTACAGAAAGGAAGGAAGAGGAAGAGGAAGGGAAAAAGGAAAAGAGCAAATTGACATAATTTACACCATGATGGAAGTTTTATGTGGGAAGTAGATCTCCATGTCAAATGCAAAATAGTGAGTATGTACACACACACACACACACACACACACACACACACACACACACACTGTACACACACACACACACATACACACACACACACATACACATACACACACACACACACACACACACACACACACACACACACACGATTTTTTTTCTCCTGGTAATTCTTGTTCTTTTCTCTCTATGATCTAATGTCTTTAGAAACCTATTGTAACTTTAAGAATCTTTTATTTTCCTTTTATTTAAAAGTATCTTTCTCTAGTTGATGGACTAGCCTGATCTATGTGGTGAGTTCTAGGTCATCTGGCATTATACAACAAGAGCCTTGTTTATGTTTCACTCCGTATAATTTGTAGTGACAGTGATATATCAAATGTATTTACATTTACAATTTACAATTTATTTACGCCCATGAATAATTTCCAAGTAAATAAATTCACATTTTAGGGAGATTTTTGCTAGATCAGGCCTTTCTGACTGTTTAGAACTTCAACAGACAGTCAATCTGGTCCTAACTGTCATGGCTCTGGTCTCCCTTGCTAGAGCGGTGGAGCCAGGCACAAAAGGAGCTTCTCACAGCCTAAGAGAGCAGGTGTCATAAGTACAATACTTAGCCAAATCATTTTAAATTTTATTTTTAAAATGTTATATATGTGTACATGTACTATATTTATACAATTTCCCCTCTTCCTTTAATTTCTCCTATGCTGTGCTTCCATTCTCTCTCAATCTCATGGTTTCTTTTTCTTTAATTGTTATATATATATATATCTCATATATTCATATATATGAATAAATATATAAATGCAACCTGCTGAGGCCAATTAGTAACATACATATATATATATGGTTAGAGTTGACCACTGGTATTGCTTTGTTGGGATACTTGATGCTGGTCTGCTAGAACTGAGAAATAAGTGATGGTTGAAAAGAGACCAGCATTGTTGAGGTCAAATCTTCTGGGAAGTGTTTCCTGAGAGTTTCCACAGCACACAGAAGCTATGTTCTAGAGGTGGTCAAGGTTGCACCTCACCCTGGAAAATGAATTTGGTTGTGTAAGAGTCCCCCAAGCTGAGGCTTGGCACTGAGAGGCCATTGAAGGTGCAGCCTCAGTGGCAGTTGATGGCTTAGGACTGAAGGGGTCACGCAAAGAAGCTGAGGCTTGGCACCATGAAGAGAGCCTAGGAGAGGCTAGTGGTGAAAGTGCAGCCCGGTTGCATTGGAAGACACCAGCGTTTTGGAGATGCCAGTACTATAGGATGACCACCAAGAACGGCAGGAGCAGTGGAATGGAGCCAGCCAGAGGCTAGAAAACAAGCTGTGTATATTGCAGAAGACAGAGCAATAGAAATGACCCACGTCATTTGGCAGAAGCCAGAAATGAATAAATACCAGCCATTGAACTTTGAATTGTTTATACTATTATTTAGTCTCTATTTGCTGCAGCAAAAACAACACAAACGAACAAAAAACAGAACAAAAACCTTTTTGATAAGAGGTGAGAGCTATACTTATCTGCAGGTATAAAGATTAGAATTAAGAACACACTTAGGGAATAGAATGTAGTTTGGGAAAGTGACAATAGTATGTTCTCCTCTAGGTTTCAGAGCTGTACTGGACACGGGTAGCTGGCAGTTTGTAGTACCAGGCATGAATTCCCTGCTGTTGAGTGGGTTTTAACTCCAGTTAGCAAGTTCTTTGTTACAGCTAGCACAAGAGCCACTGTTGCGCTTTTGGGGCTATCTTGCCCTGCTTTGTGTTCATAGACATTGGACGCTGTGTGTTCGAAGCACAGTAGAGCGTGCATGTAACATCTTCCAGTACTCTCTGTTAGCATTCTGTCTAAACTCCACTCCATGATTACCTGGCAACAGCCAGGTATGCTCCTCCCCACAGTTGCCTGGCAACAGTCAGGTGGTCCTGGTCCACTATAAAAGGCACTGCTTGCCATTCCTCTCTTTCTTGTCTCTTTCTCTTGCCTGTCTCTTACATCTCTTATCTCTTACCTCTCCCCATTCCCTTCCCCCCTCTCTCCACGTGGTCATGGCCGGCTTCCACCTCTCTACTTCTCTACTCTCTTCCTCTCTCTGCCTTTCTCTGCCTCTACTACCCTCTTAACTCTCCTCCCCATGCACTGAATAAACTCTATTCTATACTATACCTTCGTGTGTGTCTGGTCCCTCTGGGGGAAGGGATGCCTGGGCTTGGGCCTGCACACCCTTCCCCCACACCTACCTCCCCATAACCAATATAACATATATATCTCTATATTTTTATAAACACATCACTCTCAAAGTTAGTCCTCAGGGAGGAAGTTTCCAGGTCAAATCCAGCGAGATTTTCCCGAGTCCTGTGTTTGAAGGGCATGGCATTTTCAGCAATAGGGACTTACCTTCAATCTCTGGGAGGCAACCAAGGGCAGTAGCGGCAGCCTGCATTGTTTTTGGAGGCTCCTGGGCTGGCATAAACAACTGGAAGGCTGCTATACCCAGCAAAACTCTCAATTAATATAGATGGGGAAACCAAAATATTCCATGACAAAACCAAATTTACACAATATGTTTCCACAAACCCTGCCCTACAAAGGATATTAAATGGTAAACATCAACTCAACAAGGGAAACCACACTCTAGAAAACACAAGAAAGTAATCTTTCAACAAACTGAAAAGAAGATAGCCACACAAACCTAAAAATAACATCGAAAATAACAGGAAGCAACAGTCACTATTCCTTAATATCCCTTAACATCAATGGACTCAATTCCCCAATAAAAAGACATAGACTGACAAACTGGATCCATAAAGAGGACCCAGCATTTTGCTGCATTCAGGAAACACACCTCCGGGATAAAGACAAACATTACCTCAGAGTAAAGGGCTGGAAAACAAGTTT
>JAPYYD010001808.1:0-12935 GCA_028551405.1 Uromys caudimaculatus | reverse complement strand
GTAAGGACTGTAAAACAATATATACATTTAGCACAGAGTGTAATTGGAAGAGGTGTTTTCTGTTCTTTTCTCAAGAGCCTTTACATCCACTCGGAGAACAGATGTCTTTTGAGATATCTCACTAAGTGTAATTGGAATCTAATCTAAAGAAAGCATCCCAGAGCCACTGCAGAGGCTTGCTGGGGGACTTGGAGGTCCCTTTTCTAGGCCAGCAGGGCCTCCAAGCTATTTCAGCCACACCCCCATGTTTTACTCAAATTCCTTCCTTTTTAGGCAGACTCGCTCCTATAAACCCAGAGAAAATGGTGAGGAGCACAAAGCAAGCTGAGGGATGCTGGAAAGGATGCTGTGAGTCACACCTGCAGGAAAGTCCCTCCCTACACTCAGAGACCAGATTTCCCTTTGATCAAACTATTTCTAAGCTGAGATCTTCAGACTTGGCTTAAATCATTAAAGGCCAGGCACCTCCCATAGATATGTGGGCCTCATCTTTTCTAGCACTCTGTGTGCTGGTATTCTATGGCACCATCCATGTTATTGTTATTAAATGAGTTAGGTTCATAGCTTCTCCTGTGAAAAAGAACTCCTAATACATGGGACATCCCTAGCAGAATCCAAATGATTCAGGAAGGAACCCCTTGCCTCCCGTAGCTCACCAAGAGACATATCCTCACTAAGTCCCTAGGAACCCACTGAGAAACAGAAGTCATGCCAGAGAACATAAAGGTCAACAGGCAGACCCAGGTCTGAACAAAGAGTATTTCCTTTCTCCACTCTCCTCACAGATTCTCCCCTACCACCATTCTCTCTAATACTCCCAAAGCTCTCATTAAGTAGGGAATTTGGAAATGTGTGTGTAGTTGTGGTGAAAAAGAAATTTACTGTAAGGCAAAGGACACTGTCAATAGGACAAAACGGCAACCAACAGATTGGGAAAAGATCTTAACCAATCCTATGTCCGATAGAGGGCTAATATCCAATATATACAAAGAACTCAAGAAGTTAGACTCCAAAAAACCAAATAACCCCATCAAAAAATGGGGAACAGAGCTAAACAGAGAACTCTCAACTGAGGAAATTCGCAGGGCTGAGAAGCACCTAAAGAAATGTTCAACATCCCTAGTCATCAGGGAAATGCAAATCAAAACAAGTCTGAGATTTCACCTCACACCAGTCAGAATGGCTAAGATCAAAAACTCAGGTGACAGCAGATGCTGGTGAGGATTTGGAGAAAAAGGAACACTCCTCCACTGTTGGTGGGACTGCAAGCTGGTACAACCCCTCTGGAAATCAGTTTGGCGCACCCTCAGAAAAATGGACATAATACTACCTAGGACCCAGCTATACCTCTCCTGGGCATATACCCAGAAGATGCTCCAACATGTAATAAAGACACATGCTCCACTCTGTTCATAGCAGCCATATTTATAACAGCCAGAAGGTAGAAACAACCCAGATGTCCCTCATCAGAGGAATGGATACAAAAAATGTGGTACATCTATACAATGGAGTACTACTCAGCTATTAAAATAATGACTTAATGAAATTTGCAGGCAAATGGATGGAACTTGAAAATATCATCCTGATCGAGGTAACTCAGTCACAAAAGACGGAACATGGTATGTACTCACTGATAAGAGGATATTAGCCCAAAAGTTCAGAATGCCCAAGTTTCACTTTACAGTAACCGCTGAACTGAGAGTGAGGTACCAGATGGAGGAGTTGGAGGAAGTTTTGAAGGAGCTGAGGGAATTTGCATTCCCATGGAGGGAGCAAGAGCATCAATGGGCTTGCCCCCCCCCCCCCGCGGTCATCCTGGAATTTGGACCACCAACCAAAGAATACACATCCATGGACTCATGGTTTGGACCACATATGTGGCAGAGGATGACCTCGATGGCCATCAGGGAGAGAGGAGAAGCCCTTGGGCCTGAAGATGTTAGAGATCCCAGTAAAGGGGAATGTCAAGGTGGGAATATGGGCATGGGTGGGCGGGTGGGTGGGAGGTGGAATTCCCTCATAGAGGCGGGTTGGAGAGGGGATAGGGGGTTTCCAAAGAGGAGACCCAGAAAAGGGGAAACATTGGAAATGTAAATAAAGTATCAAAAAAAAAAAAAGATATTCCAAGGAAATAGACCTAAGAAAAAAGCTGGGGTAGCCATTTTAATAACTAACAAAATAGACTTCAAACCAAAACTAACCAGAAGAGAAAAATAAACGGAGATGATATTTTAATTCTTAACATCTATGCCCCAAACAAAAGGGCACCCACATTTGTGTAGCAAAACAAAACAAAACAAAACAGAAACAGAAACAAACACCCCCAAACAAAACAAAACAAAACAAAACAAAACAAAACAAAACAAAACACTTACTACTACAACTTAAATCATATATTTATTCTCAGATTGTGATAATAGGAGACTTCAATACCCCCATTATCTCCAATAGACAGGTTGTGTAGATAAAAAGTAAACACAGAAATGCTAGAGATAACAGATATTTTATATTCGACCTAACAGATATTTACAGAGAATTTCACCCAAACTGAAAATAATATACCTTCTTCTCTGTATCTTATGAAACTTTCTTCAAAATTGATCACATACTCAGACTCAAAGCAAATCTCAACAGATATTATACAGGAAGATTAAAATAACTCCATGCATCTGATCAGACCACCATGGATAAAGCTGCATATCAACACAAACAATAGAAGGTGTAGAAACTCATGGAAACTGAACAATTTTCTACCGAATAAAAAAAATGGGTTAATACAGAGAGAAATCAATGACTTTCTAGAATTGAATGAAAATGAATATGCAATACCCAATCTTATGACACAGTGAAAGGAGTTCTAAGAGGCAAATTCATAGCACTAAGTGCCTATATAAAACAAACAAAACAAAACAGCAAAACCAAAACCAAAACCAAAAAAAAATCTGAAGAGATCTCATACTAGCAATTGTAATCAGAAAGTTCTAGATAAAAAGAAGAAATCATACTCAGAAGGAGTCGATAGAAAGAAATAAGGAAACTCATGGCTGACATCAATAAAATAGAAACAGCTGACGTCTCCCTCCCATCCGGAAATCTGCCCAGTCACCAGCAACCCCCCAGTGCCACCATGGCAACTGCACCATACAACTTCTCTTACATCTTTAAGTATATTATTATTGGGGATATGGGAGTATGAAAATCTTGCTTGCTTCATCAATTTACAGAAAAAAAGTTTATGGCTGATTATCCTCACACAATTGGTGTTGAATTTGGTACAAGAATAATTGAAGTTAGTGGCCAAAAAATCAAACTGCAGATTTGGGATACAGCAGGACAGGAGCGGTTTAGAGCTGTTACACAGAGCTGCTATAGAGGAGCTGCAGGTGTGCTCATGGTGTATGACATCACCAGAAGAAGTACATATAACCTCTTAAGCAGCTGGTTGACAGATGCAAGGAATCTCACCAATCCAAACACTGTAATAATTCTCATAGGAAACAAAGCAGATTTGGAAGCACAGAGAGATGTTACCTATGAAGAAGCCAAACAGTTTGCTGAAGAAAATGGCTTATTGTTCCTTGAAGCAAGTGCAAAAATGGGAGAGAATGTAGAAGATGCTTTTCTTGAGGCTGCCAAGAAAATCTATCAGAACATTCAGGATGGAAGCCTGGATCTGAATGCTGCTGAGTCTGGTGTACAACACAAACCCTCAGCCCCGCAGGAAGGACAGCTAACCAGTGAACCCACCCCCAGAGAGAAGGCTGTGGCTGCTAGTGACCTCTTTGCGCTGGCCCCTCATTTGACCTTTCACCTCTGTCTGTTGGAAGCAGTATTTTTTACTGCCTCCTTGTCTTCTATGCATCTTACTGGGTTTAATTAAAAAAAGAAAAAACAACTCTTGTAAAAACAGTTTAACAATACTAAACTGCTAAACAACTAGATGTAACCAGATTATCAAAGGCAAGTAGAGTAATAAATCTCTCCTGCATGGTAAATCTAGACTTTCCCCCTTTGATTGTCCTTGTGATAGGTTTGTCACCAATATATGATTTAAACTGAGCACTGATGCTGGACCTGATTTTTACCTTCCCTTTTGGCAAGGCTTTGTCTCACTGTATGGTTTAAATTTGATCTTTTCAGCCTTTCTCCCATCTTTAAACTGTTGAGTATGTCTGTTGTAGCCAGTAAGTTCATTGCTGTGAAATGACTTTGGATGGTAGAGAAAAGGGGTCTGCAACTGCTTTTGTTTTTGTTGGATAAATTCTCTGCTGTAGGGGTGGCATTTTTCTTGATGAGGTCTGCTTCTGTCTTAGCCTTGCACAGGGAAAATACCCATTTATCTTTTCTTGTGCTTAATAGCTTTATCTTTTTTTTAAATTTTTACACCATTTTATCCTTTTCTCTTTAACAGAAAGTAAATATGTATAAAATTTGAAGGAACCTAACTAACAATACCTTCTGTGTATAGTATTTTAATGAAGAAAATAAATTGATTACTGGCATTGGAACAGTAAAAAAAAAATAAAAAAAAAATAAAATAGAAACAAACAGAACAATACAAAAATCAATGAAACTAAGAGTTGGTTTCTTGAAAAGAAAAAAAACAACAATCCCTTATCTAAATTAACTAAAGGATAGAGAGAGAATATCCAAATAAACAAAATCAGACCTAACAACAGACACCAAAGAAATTCAGAGTATCATAAAATATACTTCAAAAACCTGTACTCCACCAAATTGGAAAACCTAAAAGAAATGAATAATTGTCTCAATAGGTTCTACTTACCAAAGTTAAATCAAAAGCAATAAGCAACTTAAACAAACCTATAACTTCTAGTGAAATAGAAGCAGTCATTAACCATCCCCCCCCCCCCCAAATGCTCAGGGCCAGATGGCTTGAGTTCAAAGAAGAGTTAATGTCAATGCTGCTCAAATTATTCCACAAAATAGAAACAGTAAGAGCACTGCCCAATTCATTCTATGAGGCCAGAGTTACACTGATACCCAAACCATATAAATAAATACCCAAGCCATATAAATAAATACCCAACAACAACAACAACAGAATTACAGACCAATCTTCCTTATGAACATGATGCAAAAATACTCAATAAAATACTTGTAAATCAAGACCAAAAACATAAAAAAAGATTATCCACCATGATAATGAACACTTCATTACAGAGATTCAGGGATGATTCAATATATAAAAATCAATAATGTGATTCATCATATAAGCAAACTGAAAGAAAATACACACATGATTATCTCATTAGATGTAGAAAAGACCTTTGACAAAATCTAACACTCCTTCACAATAAAAGTCCTGGAATAATTATAGATACAATAGACATATCTAACCATAATAAAAGCAGTTTATAGCAAGCCCATAGACAAGAATAAATGGAGAGAAACTCAAAGCAATTCTACTAAAATCAGGGACAAGACAAGTCTGTCCACTCTGTTTTTATCTATCTCATAAAGGACTTGAAATCTTCACTAGAGCATTAGACAACTAAAGAAGATCAAGGGGATACAAATTGGAATGGAAGAAGTCAAAGTATCTTTATTTGCACATTGTATGATAGTATACATGAGTGACCCTAAGAGTTCTACCAGGTATAAACACTTTCAGCAAAGTAGCTTGATACAAAATTAACTCATAGAAAACCAATAGCCCTCCTATGTAAAATGATAAATGGTTTGAGAAAGAAATAGAAACAGCACCTTTCACAATAACTTCAAATAACATAAACTATCTTTGGGTAACCCTAACCAAGTATGTTGAAGGCTTATATGATAAAATCTTCAAGTCTATGAAGAAAGGAATTGAAAAGGATATCAGAAGATGGAAAGATTTTCCATGATAAATAATTGGTAAGATTCACATAGTAGAGATGGCTATCTGACCAAAAGCAATCTACAAATTCAATGCTATCCCCATCAAAATTCCAACACAATTCTTCACAGGTTTTGAAAGGGTAATTCACAACTTTATGTGGAAAAGTAAACCAAAGCCAAAACCAAACCAAAACCAAGCTTGAAACCAAAACCAAAACCAAACCAAACCAAATCAACAATACAACAAGAACAACAATAACAACAACAACAACAAAACCCAAACCGACAAACCAGATAACTAAAGCAATCCTGAATAATAAAAAAATTCAGGATGTCTTGCCATTCCTCATCTCAAATTTTATTACAAAACCATGGACACCTCATTTATGATAAAGAAGCCAGAAGTACACACTGGGAAAGAAAGACAACATCTTCAACACATGGGGCTGTTCAAATTGGATGTCTGCATGTAAAAGAATGCAAACAGATTCGTATCTATCATCCTACACAAAACTTAACTCCAAATGGATCAAAGACCTCAGCATAAAATCAGGTACACTGCATTTGATAGAAAAGTGGGGAATAGCCTTGAGCTTACTAGCACAGGAAAGGACTTTTTGATCAGAATACCTTTAAAACAGGCATTAAGATCAACAATTAATAATTGGGACCTTATGAAGCTGAAAAGTTTCTACATGGAAAAGAATACAATCATTCAGGCAAAGAAGAAACCACAGAATGGGAAAAGATTTTTATTAAATCCACATCTGATAGAGGGCTAATATCCAAAATATATAAAAAGAATTTGAGACTTGATCTCAAAAACCAAATAATCTAATTGTAAAAATGGGGTACAGATCCAAACAGAATTGCCAATAGAGAGAATTCAAATAGTCATGAAGCATGAAGAAATGTTCAACATCCTTAGTCATTAGAGTAATGCAAATCAAGACTACTTTGAGATTTCACACCTGTCAGATGGCTAAAATCAATAATAAAAATGACAACTCATGCTAGTGAGGATGTGGAGAATGGGTAACATTCTTCCATTGCTGGTAGGAGCACAGACTTGTACAGCCACTATGATGGTTCCTCAGAAAGCTGGGGTTGCTCTACTTCAAGATTCAGCTATACCACTCTTAGCTGTACACCCAAGGGACACTTCAACTTACCACAGAGACATTTACTCAACCATGTTCATTGCTGCTATATTCATAATATCCAGTAACTGGAAACTACCTAGGTGTCCCTTAACAGAAGAATGGATAAAGAAATTGTGGTAAATTTATACAACGTAGTATTATTTAACTGTTAAAAAAAATGTCATGAAAATTTCAGGCAAATGGATGTCAGTAGAAAAAATAACTCTGAATGAAATAACCCAAATAAAGAAAGATAAATATGGCATGCATTCACTTATATCTGGATATTAGCCTTTAAATAAATGATCAAGCTAAAATCTATGCATCCAGAGAGGATAGACAAAGAGGAAGTGCCTAGTGTGGGAGGGCCCATCAATTTCCCTGGGTCAGCGAAACAAAATAGACCTTATGGGTGGAGTATAGTAGAAGAGTTGGGAAAGGGAAGGGAAGATGCAGTTGAGGGAGGAAATGAGGGGACAGACAGCTAAAATTAAAGGGCATTTGAGGGGCAGTATGGAAACCTAGTGCAGTGGAATGTAACAATAAAATGACTCCTAATGATATTCTGCTATATTCATCATTCAGTACCTTATTAGATCACCAAGAGAGAGGCTTTCTCCTGCAGTGTATGGGAACAAATACAGACTCACATCCAGACATTATGCAAAGAGATGGAGGGACCTTGGAACACATAGATGTGAATGGTATCAAATCCCTCCCCTCAGAGCCCAGGGAACCCCAGAGAAGAGGCAGAAGGGGTAAGGGAGACAAAGTAGATGGAGGATACCAGAAGAACAAGGCCTTCTAAAACAACTGAGCTAAACTTATATGAACTCACAGAGACTGAAGCAGGGTGGTGGTTTGAATATGTGTGGTTCAGGGAGTTGCACTATTAGGAAGTGTGGCCTTGTTGGAGTAGGTGTGGCCTTGTTGGAAGAAGTGTATTACTGTTGGGGTGAGCTTTGAGAACCTCCTCCTAACTGGCTGGAAGACAGTAGTCTCCTGTTTGCCTTCCAAACAAGATGTAGAACTCTCAGCTCCTCCAGGGCCGTGCCTGCCTGGATGCTGCCCTGCTTCCTGCCTTGATGATAATGGATTGAACCTCTGAACCTGTAAGCTAGCCCCAATTAAATATTCTTTGTAAGAGTTGCCTTGGTCATGATATCTCTTTACAACAATTTAAGTCCTAACTAAGACAAGCAGCAATCACAGGGAATACACAGGACTGCACTAGGTGCTCTGAATATATACTATAGGTTTCATGGGACTTTTTATGGGACACTTGAATGTATAGAGGAATGAGTCTCTGATTCTTGTGCCTGCTCTTGGGGCTCTTTTTTTTTTCAGTTGTCTTGTCTCGTCCAGCTCTGATATGATGGTTTCATCTTATCTTATATTTTATTTTGTTATGGTTTGTTGTTTATCTCTTAGAAAGCCATTCTTTTCTAATGAGAGACAGAAAGGGAGTAGATTTAACAGGACAGGAGGTGGGGAGAAAATGGGAATAGTAGAAGGAGAGGAAACTATTCAGATTATGTTGTATGAGAAAAGAATCTATGATTATAAATGAGGGAAAAGGAAGAGAATCACAGGATGGATTCCCTCTCTAAAAAGGAGTAAACCTCTGATGTCTAAGTCAGTAGCTCTGCATAGTTTGCAATGACAGCAAATAGGGCTCAGCCTCACAGAGCTTGTCTGAGGAGAGTTTAGTTGAATGAGATCAGAATCTTGTTAACATGTTGACTTTGGCACTTGGTGACAATCCACTATAGTCCATTTTAAAAAATTTTGGAGCCAAGGGGACAGAAATCTTGAACATGGATGAAAAGATAAATTATTCTACATACTTTTTTTTTCAGACCATACCATGATACTGATTCATTCTATCTATTTCCAATCAGGAACTGCTGTTTAGAAGAGATGCTTTCTTGGGATCAATAGGGCATGGGTGGAGAATATTAAAGGAGCCTACAGTAGTGTTCCAATGAGCTTGTTTCTCACCTGCTCCCAGAGTCTGTGTCTTTGGTTCTGCACTACCTCACTTCCAATCCCCAAGGGCATGTAGGATAAGACAGTGAGGAGTCTAGGGCATAGGCAGCATTCTGTAACTATCAAACTACAATCCACTCTGTGTTTTCTTAGACATTATTTACTAAAAATTTTCTCTATAGTCTTGAAAGTAGGAGGGGAGGTATTATTAACTCAGTAGAAGGCATGGTGCAGGCTCTGCAATAGGGCTATCTTGTCTAAAAGTCAGACTTCAGATATTAACTCTTAATATTAACTAAAATGGCTTGTAAGGATTTCATGAGCTCATTCACAAAGTCATTAGAATATATTTATCATCATCTCTATTTTCCAGATAGAAACTTAAACTTGGACACCTTAAAATATGTACAAGGGGTCTGGTCACCTCCAAGTTAAGAGAAGGTTTTATTTATTATCTGACAGCATCAAAAACCTATACAATGTACCTTGATCATTTATACCCACAATTTCCTCCCTGGAGCTCACCCCTCCCCTTTAGGGGGTGCAGGAAGAAAAGGGTTTATTTGGCTTCCACTTCCACTTCAGTATTCTTCAAAGGGAGTCAGGACAGAAACTCAAGCATGGCAGTAATTTGGAGGCAGGTGCTTATGCAGAGGCCACAGAGGGGTACTGCTTACTGGCTTGCCCCTTGTGGCTTGCTCAGCCTGTCTTCTTCTTCTTTCTCCTCCTCCTCCTCCTCCTCTTCCTCCTCCTCCTCCTCCTCCTCCTCCACCTCCTCCTCCTCCTCTTCCTCCTCCTCCTCCTTCTCCTCCTCCTCCTCCTCCTCCCCTTCTTCTTCTTCTTCTTCTTCTTCTTCTTCTTCTTCTTCTTCTTCTTCTTCTTCTTCTTCTTCTTCTTCAAAGCAAACCTTTTTTTATTTTCTTTTTTTCCACTTTATAATAAAATTTAATTGTTAGAGAATTTTAGAGAAATGTTCTATATAACAGTACAAATCAATACAGTACTTCTAATGAACAGTTTAGCCACAAGAACCAAAGTATAAATTGTGCATAAAATTTTATCTAGTAAACTTATTTCTAGGAATTTATGTTGACAAAATATGTATGTATACTGTGGGATATCTATCACAGTATTATATATAATGGTGAATTATGAGAAACATGTCAAAATTAAATACAGAATTAATAAATTATAAAATTACTTGTAGACATTTCTATAATAATTAAAATACTATTTTCTAGGCTAAAACTTTAGGAGCCAATATTATCATCATCTTATACTTTTACATTATAAATATGATTATAATAAACTAAATCACTTTGTAAAAACATTATGCAATTGGAAATTATTTCTGACAGATCAGCTCTTAGAGTTTTATAGGTCATTCATTTTTTTCTCCTTTGAAATGACAAATGACTTCAGTCAAAACAGCACACATAACCTAATCTCATAAATCACAAGTTAAATGTAAACTTGTTTTCAGTAGACTTTGAAAACCTTACTACAGTCACATTCAACTAGAAAACAATTGACAACTCCTGACTAAATTCAGAGAAAATAAATACTAGTCTTCTAAAATATACAGGACTTACCTCCCTAATGTGAACATAAAATTCAAATACCTCCAAATTTCTCCCTTGAAGATATGTTAGCTTCACTCTGAGCAAAGAGCAACAATCCTTGGAGTTTCTCAAGGCCATTACACTAAGACTTATCAGATACCTATAACACTTGCTGAAATTACCCCTTAAATATTTCTAGTTCTGATAGCCAAATAGCACTGGGAGAAAGCTAGCCTCCCAGGAGTGTGGACAAGCCCATGATTGGTAAGATGAGCACCGCTGCTCAGTGAGACCCACCCGGAATCCTCTGAACACAGGAATGGAGGAATAGCCGGGGACAGGAGCCTTCCAGGTTCCATCAGTGGCTGGGGACCTCTGCCTGGGCCACCAGGGCTCCATAGCCATATAATGCCAGGAGAAATCTAGACTCCCAGGAGTGTGAACAAGCCTGTCTTCTCAGAGGAACCCACTTGGAATCCCCAGGACACAGGAACTGAGGAGTGGTCTTCTGTTTTCTTTCAGTGGCCAGGGAGCTGATCCTGTGACACAGGGCTCCATACTCAAATATTGCCAGGAGAGAGCTGTTATCCCAGAAGTGCTGACACACATTTGAGCACAGGTAAGACCACCACTTCTGTTCAAATTCACTGGATCAAGAGGGACCCTTGCAGAGACATCAGGACACAGGAATGAAGGGACAGCTGGGGACAAGATCCTTCTGGTTTCTGTCTGCACCCTAGAGCTGACCGTGCACCAGAGCTGACCCTGCACCACAGCTCTCCAAACCAAAATTCCTCTCAGAGAGAGCTGGTCTTCAAGGAGTTGACACAGAGGCTTGCAAGAAGGACAAGCCACAGTCAGAAAGAGAAAGACCAGCTAACACCAGAGATAACCAGATGGAGAAAGGCAAGGGCAAGAACATAAGGCACAGAAACCAAGGCTACTTAGTATCATCAGAACCTAGCTCTCCCACCACAGCAAGCCCTGGATACCCCAACACACTGGAAAAACAAGACTCTGATTTAAAATCGCATCTCATGATGTGAAGTACTCTCAGTTTTGAACATCTATGCTCCAAATGCAAAGGCACATTCATAAAAGAAACTTTACTAAAGCTCAAAGCACACATTGCACCTCACACAACAATAGTGGGAGACTTCAACCCGCCACTCTCATCAAAGGACAGATCTTGGAAACACAAATTAAACAGAGACACAGTGAAACTAACAGATGTTATGAACCAAATGGATTTAACAGATATCTATAGAACATTTCATCCTAAATCAAAAGAACATACCATCTTCTCAGAACCTCATTCTCCAAATTGATCATATAATCGGTCACAAAACAAACCTCAACAGATATAAGAAGATTGAAATAATCCCATGCCTCCTATCAGATCACTACGGTTAAGGCTGGTCTTCAATGGCAACAATAACAACAGAAAGCCCACATACACATGGAAGCTGAACAATGCTCTACTCAATCATAACTTGGTCAAGGATGAAATAAAGAAAGAAATTAAAGACTTCCTAGAATTTAATGAAAATGAAAGTACAACATACCAAAACTTATGGGATACAATGAAAGCAGTGTTAAGAGGAAAACTCATAGCTCTGAGTGCCTCAAAAAAGTTTCTGGAGAGAGCATATACTAGCAGCTTAACAGCATACCTGAAAGCTCTAGAACAAAAAGAAGCTAATGCACCCAAGAGGAGTAGAAGGCAGGAAATAAATTAAGGGTTAAAATCAACCAAGTAGAAACAAAAAGAACTATACAAAGAATCAACAAAACCAGGAGCTGGTTCTTTGAGAAATCAACAAGATAGATAAACCCTTAGCCAGACTAACTAGAGGGCACAGAGACAGTATCCAAGTTAACAGAATAGGAAATGAAAAGGAAAACATAACAACAGAATCGGAGAAAATTCAAGGAATCATCAGATCCTAATACAAAAGCGTATACTCAACAAAATTGGAAAATCTGGATGAAATGGGCAATTTTCTAGACAGATACCAAATACCAAAGTTAAGTCAGGATCAGATAAACTGTCTAACAGTCCCATAAACCCAAAAGAAATAGAAACAGTCATTAAAAGTTTCCCAACCATTACTGTAAAGTGAAACTTGGTTATTCTGAACTTTAGGCTAATATCCGCTTATCAGTGAGTACATACCATGTTCGTTCTTTTGTGACTGAGTCACCTCGCTCAGGATGATATTTTCAAGTTCCATCCATTTGCCTGCAAATTTCATTAAGTCATTGTTTTTAATAGCTGAGTAGTACTCCATTGTGTAGATGTACCACATTTTCTGTATCCATTCCTCTGATGAGGGACATCTGGGTTGTTTCCAGCTTCTGGCTATTATAAATATGGCTGCTATGAACATAGTGGAGCATG
>JAPYYD010001806.1:0-29129 GCA_028551405.1 Uromys caudimaculatus | reverse complement strand
ATATATATATATATATATACACACACACACACACACACACACACATATATATGTGTGTGTGTGTGTGTGTGCCAACTGCAAGATTAAAAAGTACTCTGCCTACCAAAAGTTTAAGAAAATTCAAAGAAGTATCATCTATTTGAGAATTATCTGGTTTAATGTAGATCATTTTCCACATATAACATTTTTCCATATTCACACTTTTGGAAATAATTTGAAAGGGGCTAGCGCTAAGTTTATATTTTAAGTATAAAATAGTTTAGTGTAAGGACTTTAAATATAAGTATTTGTCTATTTATATCAATATAAATTTGACTATTCTCACATTTTTTGCTTGCCAGTAGAGTTCAAAAAATTATTATACATTCCAACATAGAAGTCTACAAATAAAAATATAGTCAAATCTTATAATCACTAACGAGTCATCAAATGCATGTATTGCAGACATCTACTCATATTCTTCCTAAAAAAGAGTGCTCACTTTTTTGGTACCTCTAATTTTATTGGACATACATCCTGAGTCACTACCAATTTAGTGTGTTTCTTCTGATCCCATAGGCCTGCTCAGCTGCACCAAGACACTCCTTTCTCATTTGACTAAATATGGTACTGACTTACACTGCTACCTATTCCAGGCAGTCCATCTTTGCTGAAATCTTGCTTCTCTGACTAGTATGGAGACATCATTCTGCTGCACTTATCCTGGCTGCAACTCCCAGATCGAGCCTCCAAATATTTGCAAATGTTATAGTTCCTCTGGGACCTCTTACTACCATGCCTCAGACTAGGCCCACTGCTTCCTGCTCTTCTGGGATTTCCCTTACCAGGATTCCCAGGTAGGTTCTTCCCCTTCTGAGTCCATAGGACTCCTTGTTATATACCTAGCTTTCCGAGATCTCATCATCCTGCCACCAGTTGATCAGAGCTTCTACAACACCAGACAATTAGACTTTGAGTGCTACACCAAAAGGCAGCAGAGGAGAGGACCAATAGAGGGTGTGCTGACTCTTAGTGTCTCTTTGTACAGAAAAGGGTAAACCCTCAAAAGAAGACTAGGGATAGAAAATTCTGCCCTCAATACCAGTTACATAAACACACACACACACACAAAATCTTAACCTTCTTATAACTTAATTCTCTTCTCTAAGGTGTACACCTACATTGAAGGAGATGTTTGGAATAAAAGTGAAGATATACCTGACAAACTCCTTCAGATGCACAAGACTCAATGCTGCAATGAATCTAACATTAGAACAATAACAAGACAACATGCTCCCCAAATTAGTAGTTCAATAGTAATGAAGCACAATGTGAAACACCTAGAATATCTTCTAGAAAAGAATTCAAAGAATAATAGCTATGCATAAAAAACTCAAAGAGGATACGAGTGTACTACAAAAGAACAAAAACAAAGAACTTAATGGAATGTGGAAATCTATACATAAACAGTTTAATAAAGATGTAGATTTGGCAAAGAAAAGCCAAACTGAAATGATAGTGAAGATGAAAAAAAATAGGCTAAATAAAAACTTCAGAGATCACTCCATCAATAGACTGGATCATGTTTGGAAAAAAAAAAAAAAAAAAAAAAAAAAAAACAGAACTGGATGACAAAGTAGAAAAATCTTGTTACTCTGTAAAAGTTAATGAGAATTTAAAAAATAGAATAAAATAAACATTTGGATATTTTGAAGAGATTTAACTTTCAAATTTTGGGCATAGAGAAAAAGAAGACCATATAGCAAAGATGTATAGAACCTTTTCAGGTATATTGAAAAAAAATTCCAAAATTGCCTATACATGTCTGAGATCTATAGAATACCAAAAGACAAGGCACAAAAGAAACTTCCCATGACATGTTGTAGTTAAAACATTAAAAGATACATAATAAAGAAAAGTAAAACAAAAAAAAGTCATTCACTTATAAAGCAGGCCCATTAGAAAAACAAATGTTTATTTAACAGAAAATTTTAAATCCAGCTTAGAAAGTTGGACTAATTGTTTGGAAATACCACAGCTGCTAATCAAATTATTATACCAAGAAAAACTATTGACTTAAAAAATGCTCTCTTTCTATGATAAAATACTATGACCAAATAAACAACTTAAGGAATAAAAAATTTATATTGGCTTATGGTTCAAAAGGGACAGGATGGTGGGGAATGCATAGGAATTTCAGAAGCTATAACCATAAAATTTTACCAACATAACAAGGACAACAAAAGCAGACATGCTAATGAGGAAGGGAGAAAGCCCAGGAGACCACAACCTTATACAAATAAGCTACAGGCAGCTAAGGAAGTCTGAGACTAAGAGAAACAGTCTTCCCCTAATGAAGAGCACTAAAATTGGTTGTCAAGTACCAAGTGATTAACCCCCAAAACATACATACTAACAGATTGAGGAGGTTGTATTTGTATACTTATGAATACATATAAATAATATTATGTTTTTAAAAACAATTTTTAAAAAGAGGTCTCAAATTTAAAAGAGAGGATGGAAGAATATATAGATGGCTTGGAGGGAGGAAAAGGAACAAGGGGGATGAAATAATTTTAAATGAGTCATGGAGTTTGCAAGTGGAAGTACAAATGGCTGAGAAATATGAACACCGAATGCAAATCGAAAGTACATAGAGATGCTAGTTTGTCCCAGTCTGAATGACTAATATGACAGAGAGAGAGAGAGAGAGAGAGAGAGAGAGAGAGAGAGAGAGAGAGAGAAGGGAGCAAATTCTGGCTTGAATGTGAGAAAAGGTGTATATCTAAGTAGTAATTAGTATGAAGATTGCTAAAACAACACAGAACAAAGCAAAATTATAACATTATCCAGATCTCCCACTCCTGGGTAAGTAACCAAAGGAAATAAAGTCATCATATAAAAGAAATACCTGTATATATTCAAGTTTAATATGGCATTTTATTAATTTCTTCTTTCACACAATTATCTGAAAGCAGCTTTTCCTCTCTCTACTCCTCCCTGCCCTGCACCTCCTATCTCCTTCAGATTCATTGCTCCTCCATCTCACTTCAGAAAGGAGCAGGCCTCCAAGGGATATCAACCAAACCTGGTACAAGTTGCAATAAGACTGGGCACCTCCTCTTGTATTTAAGGTTAGAATATGTGACTCATTGGGAGGAAAGGGGTCTCAAAAGCAGGCCAAAGAGTCAGACAACCCCTGCTCCCACTGTTAGGGGTCCCAAAAGAACACCAAGTTACACAAACATAAGATAGGCAGTGGATCTAGCATAGTCCCATGCAGGCTCCTTGATCATAGATACTTATCAAGAGGTAAGTGTATAAACATGTATCGATGAGATAAACCCATAATGGATTATTAATAGATGACAAAGAAGAATGAAATCTTGTCATTTGCAGGAAAATGAATGGAAGTGGAAATCATCTCATTAAGAAAGATCAATCAGAGAGAGTATTGCACAGTTTCTTTCCCATGAAGAAACTACCTGAAAGTATGAGACAGACTACTATTAGACGATGAGAAGGGATATCAGATAAAGAGTCGTGTAGAAGGAAGTTTGCTCATGATGAATGTATAATACAGGCATGCATAGAAATATCACAGTAAGACCTATTTATTTATTTACAATTAATTTGTGTCAATAACTGAAATAAATCACTAACTTCCCCTTGTATATCAAAACTCAAATATACTTTATTTACATACAAAGAAAATGAGAAGTTTTGTACAAATTAAGAAAGTATAGAAAATTATAAACCAATTTAAGAATAAAAAGTTCTACACTGATGTTTGCCAAGTGTTTCTATATACGTTTTTTATCAGTCAAGACACAGTGTTTAGTTTCAAGATACCTCATATGGATAGTACTTATAAATCATAGTGTTTTTAGAGAAAGAAAAATATGTTTTCCATGGATAAATTTTCCTTTCATTAAGAGTTAAGACAAGGAATGTATACTAATTTTATTCAGAATGTATCACTTTCATTCATAGTTTTAAGTTTTTTCCTAAATATCTAATGTTTAGAAAAGCTACTTTAGTATACTTTGTAAGATAAAAATTGAACAGAAAAAATTCAATATTTACTATGTACACTGGCGTATTTTTCATGGACTGTTGAAAATAGTAGAAATAAAAGTGATAAAGTGCTCCTCTGAATTTTTCTGTACACTGATCTATGACACACAGCCAAACTGCAAACCAAATGATCACAAATCATACACATACTTATGATAGGTATATAATACACACTAGAGACTAAATGTGTGTTTACTATTCAAGTCTATCATAAATTGCAAGTATCAGTTGTTTACTATGTCTAATATTTATCAAAGACATTACCAGAGCATCTTAAGTAATGAATTTTCCCCTTGTCAGAATAGTTGCTATTCAGCAAATGATCCTTGTGAAACAATGTACTTTTGAGTCAAATTGCATACTTCAAGATTTAAAGGAAATGGATTCCTATGTGATAATATACTCATCAAAAATACATTTTGTTCATATAGAAGAAAGCTATTTTACAAGCATTAATGAAGGCATGAAATTAAATTAATGTTAAGCTGTTCTATAAACATTTCACAAATATGACCCTCAAAAGTCATCAAGAGTCTCTTTCAATAAGAATGTGCAAATATCTGTAATTTCCCATTTTAACTTTGCCCTGTGTTTTCTTCTCCCTTCCAAAAGGAACTTTTTACAAAAGTGATTATTGTTGTAAATGAGAAATGATCATGAATACAATTCTTTGTATAACTAAATTGCTGAACATTTAGATTTTCTCATTGCAAATTTATTGTATAGATATTACCTTAATTCACATAATACTTGCAAATGCCTTGTAAGGCAAATTTTATCATTATCATTTGTACATGAGTAATTTAGTATTCTGGAGCTTACAATAATACAATTAGGCTTTTCAGATTGGTGAATTGCACATTTTTTTAATCAGCAGTACTCTGATACTATTTTGATTACTTTCTGCAATAATAAGATATGAGGATTCTTTGATTTCTAAAAAAAAACCAAACACATTTTAAAAACAATTTTGTCTGAAATTACATCATTTTTAACCCTATGAGATCATATGTGTCATCTATATAATGATAAGTCACTAGAAAAATGATTTGTCTAATGTGTACCTTGGGCAGATTTCATGTATTCTAATGCATCACTCTAGAAAATGTTTCTAAAAATGACTCCACTACAAAGTACAAGCATAATCTTCAAAAATTGTAAACTCATTATTTCAAGTACTTTCAAAAGCTAACATTTGTATAATTCCCTAAACATATTCTGTTTAACCTTCCTTCCAAATGTATTTCAGCACAAGATAATTTTAAAACAAGGAGGAATAAATTTCACCTATAGGAATCCACTTAGCATTTAGTTGAGTGCTTCTTTCATTACTGAGGTTGAAAAACATCAATACACAGCCCTGAGACCTACTCAAAAGGCAGTTTCTTTACTTACAAATGAAATACTGAAGACTGTGATTACCTGTAACAGTTAACTCGGTGGTTCTTCTCACAACAAAGCCTCCGTATTTTAATTCACAGGTATAGTTTCCAATGTCATCTTCTTTGACTTCTTTTATAAGCAAGGTATCTCTTTTGAACACAATACTTGGTCTCCATGCCTTTGTTCTACATTCCTACACAGACAACATCAAATTGGGTAGGATGCATGGTAAGTAAAAAGTAAAATTATTTTAAATCAATAATGCAATAATTTTGGCTTCATTTCTAAAAACAAAACAAAACCACAAACAACCAAACCAAACCAAACCAAGCCAAAAATCAAAACAGCAACAACAAAAAGGTCTTCTGTAGCCCAAGTGCATCTTGAACTTGCTATGTAACTTAGATTAGAATTGAAGTCCTGATTGGCCTGCCTCGTGATGGGATTATAAGCACACACAATAATGTCTGAAGCATAACAATTTTCTATACATTAAGTTTTATAGGAGCTAAATATATAGATTTCATACTAAATTATATTATTTTTCCAAATCTGCAACTCAGAAAGATCCTCTTAAGGTTAGTTTTATGGTCACATTAACTTGTAATGGTGCTACCTCTGTAGTAGACACATAGTGATTACTAGAGTCAGTAATATCATATGCCTACTCATCACACTCAACATAAAACTTAGATGCAAATCATTAATAGATTATTGTGAAATTGACTATATTAATATCCATAGCATAAAATTCAAAATGTGTTATTAAATAAACAGTGGAATATAGTTTTAGAAGCTAAACAGTTCTCCAATATTCTACCAAAATATAACTGCACTTATAAAAATTAACCTCTACATATTATGTGCATTCTATAATCCATTGAAGAAACAGTTAACATTTATGGACAAGGTCTTTTTATTTTCTATGAGCACACAAAGCATTAGTTTTTATTATGGTGTTTGTCCAAACATGATTCCCTTTTATTGTCTCTTCATGCACTCTTCATCTCCACCTCTTTTCTTCTCCCTGTGCCCTTGCATGCTCAGTAGCCTCTTTTTTACATTATCACCTGCATTCGTTTCCCTTGACTTGCTTAGTTGGCTTTAGCAGCATCTCTTCCCTCTTCTGCTCTTTTATTTAGTTTGACAATCTATGCTAACTCTTGCAACCTCTTATTTACATGTACACAAAACAGAATCTACATATGCAAAAATGTGAGTTTTTTTTTTTTTTTTCTTTTTGAGATTGGGTAACTTCATTTACTATAATACTTTTCAAGCCTATTTTCTTGGAGTTATTTTTTTCTTTATGGTTGAACAAAAGTATTTTGTGTACATATAGCACATTTAGTTTTCCATTTATTTGTTGATGATATCTATGCTTGATATATGTCCTTATTGTTGAGAAAATGCAGCAATTGAATTGGATGCATATGTATCTTTGCGGGAGGATATAGGATTCATCAGGGCTATCCCAAAAGTGGTGCAGTTCTGTCATATAGAAGTTTTATTTTGACATTATGAAAAAATGTATAAAGTTTTGGGTAGGAGCTATACTAGATTATACCCTCATTAGTAGTGAATGAGGGCTCTTCATTTCCCACATCCCATAAATATACATTTTCATTATTAATAGACATACCAAATTATTATCTATTTTTTGTAATGTTATTGGCTCAAGAGATTTCTGTTTCTGCCAAATCATAAATTCCTATTCTCAAACTAGTATTTAAAGTAATGGACAAAATTGCTTTAACACTTTTGGAACCATAGACAGGTAATTTTATTTATTGGAAAGTCAAAATTTTAAAACTATCTATGTGGGTCAGTGCCTCTGTGTAATTATGTCTAGAGGAAATTTTTCAGTTATTTCATAACAAAATATACATATTATTTCCTTATATTAGTTGCATAACAGTCATAATTGCACTAATTGTGTATTAAAGTATTATACTTTACAATTAGTTTCTTAATGTCCACTATTTATATGGTAAAAAGTTAAGTCTTAAGTAAAGACAGCAATTCAAAATGTTATACACCTCCCACTTCCATTATGATGCATTTTATAGCTTAAATGATTTTCAAAATGTGGAAACATCTCTGAATGAACAATATGAAACTATCAAAATTTAATTGAGGTTGAATTAATTTTAATTGAAAGATAAATATGTATGTATGTTTTCTCTCATATTTCAGAAAGACTTGAGAGGTTCACTGAAAATCGTAAGAAAATTATATATATATCAAAAGAAACTTATTAGTAAAGAACAAAGATTCAAGTCTAGACTGTTCACACACAAACCAGAAAAAAATATGTGGCTTTAGAAAATGCAAGTCTCTTAATACTCAAAAAATTTTGCTGAGGATGTCAAGAAAACTTCAGAATGCCTCAAATGAGATGCACTCAGTTATCAAAACTGAAACAACAAAACTCATTCCTTCCAGAAGAGAAATCAGGGGAGCTGATAATTTGGTGATTTTTGGCATTATCTAGGACAGAAAACCAAGGGAAGAGTTGACAAATCTTTCAACACTTCCTTTGATATTCTGAACTTCCATTGCTTGTTATCCAGAGTCAAAGTTGTCTTTGGGAAGAATATTGTTAATTTTGAAGAAATTTTTTTGAACTTGTTCAGATTTCTTGTTCAATTTTTAATAGTATTTTTTAAAAAAAAAATCAATAACGATCAATTATAAGGGGTTCATTCGGAGTCTGACAGGTATATACTATGTTATATAAGGACCAATTTCTAAAGTGTCCAACCCATTGGACAAAGAAAACAGTAAAGCAGGATTTTTATCTGTGAATAAACTGTTCCATATAAACATTCATAGTTTCTATATTCAGTTTTTTGAGCATATCCAAGACAAAAATGCTCTTAGGTGGTACAAAGAAGCTTAAAAACAGAGGACATTTTGGAAGATCAGTGAATATAAGTGATGTGACAGCAACAGGAGACTGGCTTTTTCTCCTTTTGAAGAAAATATTACTAATAAAATTATTTGTTTTCTTGGGTGTTATTTATTAAGCAATTTATATTTAAAAATGATTAGAATATAGGCAATGTTACAACCATTGAATATAATATTATGTTAAAATTAGGATGCCATTTTATCACAAAAGAAAAGTATTGCTTCTCTTTTGCCTTGGGGTATGCTGAAATGCTAAGCCCAGAAAGGTTTGTTCAAACATTTTAGTTTCCAAATTAGTCAAGCAGTTGTTGATATATGCAATATTTCAATATAAACACAACAGCTTATATGGTAAACCAACAGTACAAATATTAACCAATATTTTATTTATCAAAGCATCTGGTTTTTAAAACTTACAATGACATTGGGTTGTAGAGATGGGTAGGCATTTGGCTGCTGTTTCAGAAGACCCAGGTCTTAATACCCACGTGTCTACTCACATCCACCTATAACTCCCTTCCTAAGGATCTAATTGCTCTGTGGGTTCTGCATGCACATGGTACATAGATATAAATTCAGGCAAACAATTATACACATAAAATAAAATCTCATAAAAAGCTTATAAGGATGAGCACAACTTGCTATAGTACTCTATAAGACATGAACTATATATTAATCTTTCATCCAGATTTCTCTAGAAAAAAAATGCACATTAAATTATTTGCATGCAATAAAACCTTCTAGAATCCATACCTTGTACCAAAGGATTTCAGGTTCCCTGGTTGGTAATAAAAAGTCCTCTATGTCACGGCATGAAATTTCCTTGCTTTTGCTAAGTTCAGCTTTTTCAAAGTATTTCATCTTGGAATTGTAGCAGAGTCCGGTGTCATTTTCTCCTACTGTCAGTGAGATGGATACTTTCATACAGTATGTGGAGTTCCTGTAACAAAGCAGAATTTATATGTGACCTATCGGGAATGGAAAGTAAATGGTGCCAACAGAGTGTTTAACATCTTCAGGAAAATAAGTAAAATAAATAAGAGAGAAGAACATCCATTGTTTAATGCTTTTTTTTTGGGTGGGGGATGCCTTGGTTTATTTCATGGGATTGTCTGCTGTTTACCAACTAAACTGCATTTGGTATTATAAAACAAGACTTGTATATTATATTCATTTTCCTCAAAAAATTATATCTGGATTAAATTGAAAAGTTATTCAATAGATATACTTTTATGTAGAACAATGAAAAGAATAAAGAAAATTTAGGACAGCAAAATGTCAAATATAGGTTTATGTTAAAACGGGCAAGCTAAATAGAGAAGTAGAAGGGTGCAACTTATCTATGAAGTACAAAGGAAGGGTACAAGTAGAGAAATGATTGATGACTGTGGAACAACAACAACAAAACCCTATTGGGTAAAAGTACTGAAATGAATCTCTGGGTTTACACATACATATCCATTTGGTTTAAACCTGGGTACTGTTGTGTCAAAGGTCAATATTTTACTCATGGATTGTACAGAATTGGTGAAATAATTCTCCATCCCATGTTTTGCTTTTCTTGTTGAATTCTAAATCATTGTTAAAATTTAGAATAATTTAGAGTAGAAATCATGATCAAATATTTTCTTTGAATAATTTGGAACAAAAGAAGACATAAACTATAATGTTATAGCTTTGCTTGATATTTATATGTCTGGATATTCAATATTATGTGATGCTTAGGAATAAAAATTTAAAAAAATATTGCATTTAAATGTTGGTAAAGAACTGTTTCTACAGTGAGTACTCGAAAATGCATTGCATACTTCATCATTGATCCTGAATTTAAAATGTTATTTTTTATTATCTTTGTAGTATTAGGCATGATGGGGGACAGAACATAGGTATATTCGTAACTCATTCTTATATTGAGTATCAAAAATATTTACAATAACTAAGACAGTTTTTGAATATAGACAATGCTATGTACCTATTATAACTACCTTACAAGTTGATTTAAAACATGGCATGTGTGGTGGCACACGCCTTTAATCCCAGCACTTGGGAGGCAGAGGCAGGTGGATTTCTGAGTTCGAGGCCAGCCTGGTCTACAGCGTGAGTCCCAGGACAGGCAGGGCTACACAGAGAAACTCTGTCTCGCAAAACCAAGCCAAGCCAAGCCAAACCAAACCAAACCAAACCAAACCAAAAACAAAAAAACAAAAAACCAAAAAACTAAAAAAACAAAACAAAAACCAAAAGAAAAAAATCAATAAGTAAAAACAATAACCTATACAAACATTAGTCCAATACCTTAAAAGATCCAAAGAGTATGTGCTCAGGAATTTTACTACAATGATAAAATAAATTTTCTGTTCACAACCTCTCAGAAATAAGGAAGAAAGGTACAAATGTAAATAATTTTGAAGCTAACATAATGTGCAATAGAATATTCAAATAAACTACCAAAATGGTGTCAAAGAAAGAAACAAGGTTTGCTGACTAATTGGATTATTTTCAAGAATGAATGATAATTTCGAGGTCTTGCCAATGGCAATCTTAAGCAATGCTGTACACAAAGCCTGGAACGAATGAAAACTGGATGTATCAGAAATCACTAAAAAAATGTAGATTCACAGAAGCCACCTTGAGTGTCATGTAACCTACTTCCAAGAGTTCGTTCGACTGGACAATGGAAGAGAACGAAGTTTGTATTTTGGAAAAGTTTTTTCTACTGTAATGATAATAATAAGCTAGGAAGGACAGAAAACTAAATGTAATTCAACAAAATGGAAAAGAACTTCATTCATGTCGGAAAATTTGCAACATAAAATAGTCAGTTTACAGTGACATAGTAAAGAAAGGTCAAGTTCAAAATGTACTTGGGACATTAAATCAATAAAATAATAAAACAGGGAGGAACCAAATAAAGAGCTACACAAGATTTAGAATTTTTTTCTTAATTGAGTATAAGAAAAATAGACCCAGTGTGTCAGTATGGAAAATAATACTAAATCAAAAAGAATTCTGAGAGAAAATAAATCTGAAATTTTAGCTCAAGTTTTATACCAAAGTGCAAAAGTTACCAATTTTGCAGCCTTCTTAAATGGTGGCTTTTATAATATATGATGTTATTCAAATATATTCTTTTCAAATCAACGTAAGCTATTTTGGTCAGAAAAAAATAATTATTAAGTGGTTAACTATATTAGCATACAATATATCATCTAGAGAAACTACTCAGGCTTCATGTTAACATACATTTATAGAACACATTATAGACATTTTGAGGAATGCAGATGCTAATGTATATTCTAAGCTCATCCATATTTCTCTACATTTTGTGATATTATTTTTCATAAGAACTGAATAACATCCATTTTGTAAATGTACATATTTTTATTATCCATTAAATTGCTGATTCAATTGCTTCTGTCTTTTGTTTTTTGTCTTTGTTTTTACTTGGTTTTGGTTTTGATACCGTGAATGAAGCAGCAATACACATAGTACAAATATCTCTATTGTAGAATATGGCATTCTCTGCGCACATGCCTGACGGTGAAATAGCTGACTGCTGTGGCAGTTTTACCTTTATTTTTTGAGGAATGTTCAAATTGATTTATATAATGGCTGTATTAATTGGAATCTTCACCAGAAATGACTAAAAGTTCCTCTTTGCTCATATCCTAGCAATCATTTTCTGTTGGATTTGTTAATGACAGCCATTCTTATTTGGGTGGTGTGGTTTGTCAAAGTAGTTCTAATTTGCATTTTCTGATGATTAAGGATGTTGAGCCCTTTTGAAAATAGTTATTGTTCATTTCTCTTTCTTCTTTTTATTGAAAATTGCCTATTCATTAGTCTATTTGTTGATTGTTCATTTTATTTCCTTGGTATTTAATTTCTGCAATTCTTTGTCTAAGTAGTTACTAAAGACTTTCTAGGAGAACAAGGAAAAGTAAATATTAGATGATGAGGAAGAACAGATTGTAGATAAATGACAAATCATTTGTGAAAGATGCGAAGCAACGTGGATTCCTTGTTTAATATTGTGGAGTTTTCATGTTAGTTTGCGTGATTTTTTCTCTGTGTAGTACTTAAGTACAACTAATATAAATGATAGGGAAGGTGTAAAATTCAAAGTGAAGTTTCACAGCTTTTAAATGACAATTCTAATTGTATAGATAATTTAATGAGTTGCATAGACTTGGAGTATGGCAAGTGTTTCTTTGAGTTACTATATTAATTTAGCTGCATGTTGTATTTTTGCAAATTTCTTATAATAAGGATATGTATATAAGCTATTCGAAAAGTTTGATCTGTATTACAGAATACATATATATATATATATAATTGTTACATTTATCACAAATAAGTATCTAATATGTATGTTTAAATAACTTTATAAACCACAAATTCTTTCATAATAAATTAAAAACAACAAAGTTGTTATATTGTTTATCTATGAAGCACTTTTGAAGTTCAATGTAGGCATTGAACTTTCATTCTACTAATGACTATGGAATAAGATTTAAATGAATTATTTTTATCTCTTAAGTAAAAGAACACAGATATTTCTAAGCAATGAATCAGTGTTTTCTAAATTAGTATCTTGCACATAAACTTTTGAGGTATATGAATGTTAGATCTTTTTTCTGTTTTCAATTTCTGCTAACTTCTGTTTGCCTGCTATGCACATAATTGTATTGTGTCCCACACATGCATTTTATATAGTTAGGTTAAAAGAGTAAGAACTCCCTAGTCTAATAGTAGGGACACAGATTCCAATTCAATATTTGAAAACTCAGGATTACTACCATCATTTGAGTCCTTCATCTTTCTTTTTCTTATTTTTAAAAGAAAAAAATACTGTTGTGGGCTTCTAACATGTTAAAACATGAATAGAGATGAGAACAGTGCCTGTTATACAATGGGTCATTGGCCAGTGTTAGATCATATTGCTACTGCATCTTTCATTCTTGTTTTCTTTCTATTTCTACTTTGCAGTGCATTTCCACAGATTTTGGTCAGTAGGTAGATTAGAAAATATAGCCATGTGATGCCTTTAGGTTTTTCAATGTGTGAGTACTCCAAAGCATAGTAGGAAAGTAGCTATGTCCTTTTGTTTTCTTTTGTTCTAGTTTAGGAATACTGAATGGGCTGAACAAGAATGACTGCAGTTTAAAGGGAACATGAACTCCCTGTCTCTGGTGTTACCCCTTTCTTTTTCTTAAGCTCAACTGATTCCTAATCTTCTGAATGTGGCTTCAGATGGATGTCCTCAGTTTTTCTACTTTTCCTTCGGTTCAACCCTGTCTCTGTGGGGTGATAGCTGATTTGCAATGGTATGGTAATGTCTGGAATTTGAGACTCCCTGCAATAGCAGTACTTTTTAAAATTTCTCTTTGTATTTAATGCTTGTTTTGTTTTCCTCATCAAATGACTTAAAATCCTATATATTAAAATAGTATCCAATCATTACTATTGGCCTATTTGCTGAGAAGAGCTAACAAGTAGTAAGCAAATTGTGACATATCAATAAATATGTAATCTCTCTGAGGGGAATTTACACATTTGTAAAATAACAACTGCATTCGAACATCATTAATGTTATGGGTCCCAGGTTTTTGGCAGAGTGGGCTAAATAGGGCAAGGAGAATACTCTTACAGAATGTATGGGGAATATCATTATCATGAGTTTATTTGGCTTTAACTGTTATAAAAGCTGCATTATAGGTCAAAAATTGAATCATAACTAATGTTTCCTATTGTTCATACAATGGTTATACACAAAACTTACTTGTATTCAAAGAAAACATAGTTGTTTAAATCTGAGTGCAAGCATACAGTTATTATTGCCATTGAAAAAAATATTAGAGTATTAGAAAACTATCTAGTTTTCTGATACAAATAACCCTACAGTATATATCAAATATAAAAATATGTATTATTTTTGTTTTTAATGTTATGCATCATTCCTATAAAGGTCAATGAATTCTCCATGTTCTGCTAATCAACTAGAGTCCAAAATGGGAGTAGACCTTATATCTTTAACTTATTCATTGCTCTCTTGGAAAGAATTAGTACTAGGATAGCATGCATAAATGCTCTCATATACTTATATTTATATAATAAATATATTGTATATATTTTCAATAATTGTATATATTTATTTTTCTTTGAATGAAATAATAGAAAACAACCCACTTTCAATATCTGAATTTATATAATTTAAGTTTGTTTTATACTTTAAAATGGAGAAAGGCAAAGGATGATACAGCTTGACCTTTTCTTCAAAATTAAAATTTTTAAATCTAATTTAAATTAATATAAGTTCAAATTTTAATTTTGAAGTTTTCTAAAATCTAATAAAACTGAAAGAAAAAAATGGAAGTTCTTAATAAAATATTATTACTCATATCCATTCATTAACATATATTCTTAAACATTCATAAAAATACTGTTTTCTGAAAGTGCTTGCTTTTGAGTCCTGTCTTCTAATGGAAAAGATTGTACACTGGAATCCTGCATAAACAATGTAAACTAATAATTATTTCAGAGAAAATTTAGAAACATACTAAACAAATGAATAAAATTGAAAATAATTTCTTTACATATGTGTTCTGTAAATCAGTTGAATACATAGATAACCTCCTAAAATTTCTCTACACTATCCCACTTGGAAGTAGGGGAAATTTTTGAACTCTGTGTATCAGGGGATTTCAAATTAGTCTTTCTAAAAGGATGATAACATTGCAGATGTGCAGTAAATTTCTACACAGGTGGTACAGGTAATAGTTCAGAACAAAAAGAGTAGGTGGGAACATTTTTGCACGTATATTATTAGCTGAAGTAGTATATTAAAATCATTTTATTCAATATATTAACATAGCATAAATTACGTTGTAGTAATTCCCTCTATGTGTGATAATGTGTAGTTTGGTGTCTCTCTTTCTCTAACAAGATTACCACTAACATGATTATTAAATGTATTCTCTAACAACATTAGTAAACATTTGAATTTTATATTATGTTAATTCCTTGCTTCTCTTGTGGGAAATTATACCATCTCCACAATGCTTAGCAATCTTTTCTCATATCATTAAATGCTGTACAAGAAAATCAGAAATTTAATCAGGGTCTTCAAACACTAAAGCGGGTCTATTCATTTTCATTGGTAAGATTTAAAGTAACAATCTATATTTTGTATAAATTTAATGGTACATAGTATTTTTATTGTCATTATTGTTGTGGTATATATACATTATATACATATACTTATTCTCTCTGTCTCTGTGTCTCTGTCTCTCTCTGTTTCTTTATCTCTCTATGTACATTATTCCTACGCATATAAGTCTGGCATGGTGTGTGTGTGTGTGTGTGTGTGTGTGTGTGTGTGTGTGTGTGTGTGTGTGTGTGTGTGTGTGTATGTGTCTGTGTAGGTCAGAGGGTATCTATTTTTTTTTTTTCGAGACAGGGTTTCTCTGTGTAGCCTTGGTTGTCCTGGAACTCACTCTGTAGACCAGGCTGGCCTCGAAATCAGAAATCCACCTGCCTCTGCCTCCCAAGTGCTGGAATTAAAGGTGTGCGCCACCACTGCCCGGCTCAGAGGATATCTTTGTGGAGGTATTTCTATCTTTTAACCTTTACATAGGTTCAAAGAATCAAACACATATTATCAGGCATGTAAAACAATTGCCTTTATATAGTGAAACATTGTTTCTGGATATGGCACATAATAATTTTGATCCATCAAAAATATATGGAGATTGAAGTAATTATTACCGATTTGAAAAGAACTCAACTGCAGCTCTCAGTTTTTGGTTCTCAGCTTACCAGCCTCTAGGGTGCCAGAACTTAATTAAACCCAGTTTGCATGTGCAGAATGGTGAGGAGGCACCAAAAATCAGCCAGAAGCCTTCTATCATCCACAGCTACATGTTTCTCTCCTGCTTTTGTATATTGCTTTTAAATGCCAGATAAAACGCATAATAAAAGATAAATATAAAAAAAAAAAAGAAAAGAATTCAACTATATTGAAGGCAGTTTAATCATAAATTTGACCATTGGTCTGATAATTAGCTGTGATAATTAAAAATTAAAAGAAAATAAAAGGAGAAAGTAGAAGGAGAATGAGAAGAGGAAGGAGCAGGGAAAGGAAGAGGAGGAGAAGGAGGAAAAGGGGGAGGAGAAGAAGAAGAGGAAGAAGAGGAAGGAGAAGAGGAAGAAGTAGAGGAGGAAGAAGAGGAAGAAGAAGAAGAGGAAGAAGAAGAGGAAGAGAAGAAGAGGAGGAGGAGGAGGAGCCAAGGCTGAGCTAATGTTTCAAAGTTTATTAAGACTTAAGTGTACTTTGATGCTTTATTTCCAAGCTGAAGACCTTCTGTTTCTTTCTTTTATTTGTATTGTCCCATAGGTCTTTATAGTGATGCCTGGAGCTAGGTATGTGGCCGCTTTCTTACATTATATCTTTCTTAAATAACTATGCTTGTAGCTATTGACACTAAATGTGAGATTTGTTTGGATTAGTTTTTCTTCTCAGAGGACTCTGAAGGACCTATTGATTTTAACTGTGGATGAAATTGGCTCTTGTTGAAAAGATTAGAACAAAAGCATCCAGCAGCTAAGACCTAGGAATGCTGGCTTATTGCCTTCTCATTCAGAATTCTATTTTTTCACTTAGCTGGTGAATTGAGCTTGTCTGAAAAGTATAAATTTAAAATCATTTCCTTCATTTTTCATGGAAACCAATCAATATAATATTATCATTTTAATTTTTCACTTTATATTCCTAGAATATTATAGTTAATGAAGCTCTAGCACAGATAATTATAGTCTATTATTTCTCTGAGTTATCCTTGAAAAAAGTCATTTTATGTCTTATATCTGTAGAATCTCAGAGTAATGTAGATTAAAGGAGGGAAGGAAAATAAGTCTAGCTCTCTGATAGAAATTCAGGCCCAGTATACTGAGAAGTGCATTACTAATAGTTTATTCATAAAGGCATACAGAAAAAATTCTTAATATTTATCAATTCATTCCTTTAATTTATTTATGACAATCACAGTTTGTTTATATTTATTGTATATAAATCTGAGACAATTTTGTTCCTTCAAAAGGAAATTTCATTCTTATTTGCAAGCATTCACCATTTTTTCTTCTTAATATCTGTAGCAACCAATTAGTTTCACGCCTCCAAAGACCCTTTTAATCTGGATATATCATAGAATTTTGAAATTTTATGTCTGGAATTCTTACTTAACATAATGGCAAAGTTTATCCACGTTTTGGTATGCACCAGCAAGAACGTTACTATTTTTCCCCTTTTCAGAACACTCTAGTTTCTGATGACACATGGATAACAACCTATTACAGGATTTTTTCACTGATAGTTTGTTAAATTTAAAGATTCCATAGGTCTACTGATCTCCTTCTAAGTGCTTTGTAAACACAGTAGATACTCTCAACAATTATCCTAAATAAATGTATGAATAAACTATTAGTTAATTGCTACTTAGTACCTTTTGACTACCTAAAAATTTGCCACAAGGATCTCCAGCTTCCACACTATATATTGTCTCATGTTTTATATTTCTTTGAAATAGCATACTTCCTGGCAGAAGATATACTTTTATAGCCTAACAAAAAGGTAAAATAGAAATTTAAAGACTCACTAGTATTCAATTATTCCATAATAATAATCACCTTATGAGCTATTTATCCTGCCTTACAAATATCAGTCTTCATTCTAACTTTAGCTGTCTTTGATGTGAGAGAACATGGAGAAATGAGATAAATGTGTCTGTCACAGTGTATAAATTGCAAACCATGTTTTGCATAGCAAGGTTCACATATACAGTTTTTTTAAAAAAAGATTATCATAATATCTTTTATTGTTAATCTTGAAAATGAAGGAGGATATCTCCTGGACAATTGTGTATAAATATACAGGGATGTAGATACTCAGTTGTGTATGTCACAAAATTATTTTACAGTAAAAATTCCAAAAAGATCCTCAACAGAGCAAAAATTTACATTGACCCTTAAAGAATAGAGAAACATGTCAGTGTTTGCTAACATATTATTCTTTCACAAATAGATTTCTCAGAGATATTTGACTTTTTAAGAATTCTCACTTTACCACATTTAACCCCTTTTAGCAATGTTAAGGAAACAGCACCCTGAATTAATTTTATACCCTGAATTAGTTTTATATTTATGACTCTGTAAATATATTCTCATTGTCATAATGCCACAGAAGTTATTCATTAGTTCTATGAAGATCAAAGTATTTCTTGAAAATTATCTTGTCTTCCTTGACTTTAAATGAAAAAATAACTGAAAGGAATTAGGAAAATTAGTTGTGAAGATGACAGATAACATTCATCATAACGAACCTTTATATCATTTCCCCAGTTATACAAAGACACAGAATATAATCCATTCTGTTAAAAAAGTATGGGTCTGCATTTTCATTTGGATATCCATTTACATATTGTATCTTTTTTGTGTATGCCTCTTGATATTGATCTCTCACATGTTCTCTCTCTTTCTCTTTCCCTCTCTCTCTCTCCATCCTTCCCTCCCTCACTTGACCCATCCATCTCCCTATGGAAACTGTTATATATGTAATATTTTTTCCTTGAATTCTGGCTACTGTGGTCTCATATATGACTTGATATTAATAGGTACTATCATTCAAATGCACATAACTAAAGATCCAAATCTAACATTCACATACGTGTGAGAAAAGATTCTGTTTCTGAGTCTGGAATATTTCATTCAGAATGGCTATTTCCAGCTTCCTCCATTTATATGCAAATTTCATAGTTTAATTTTTCTTTATTTCACAATAATAGTCCATTGTGTATGTACATTATCTTTATCCATTAGTAAGTTGATGGATATCAAGGCTCTTTCTAATTTCCGAACACTGTGAATAAAGCAGCAATGCAAATGGATGAGCAAGTTTCTGGAATAGGACATAGATTCCTTTGGGAATATGCTCAGGAGTGGTTCAGCTGGATCATATGGTAGACCTGTTTCATTATTGGATGGTAAAGACTCTGTTACTGAAAACACCACATAATATCTATATAGCAATACAAATACTTAAAAAGGATGAAATAAATTATTTTTAGAAAAACAAGGATATATTAAGGATAGTCACTTCCTGTTATTTCTAATCTTTAGGCCATTTCACTTCTTATATTTATACTTCATTCTTCATATTATATTCAAACTGTTTAATCATTTGGAATGAATTTATTTTGGTTAATTCATGACCAAAAGATAAAGTAACAAGTATTGGAGTGTTTACTTATCCTTACATGTAAATTCATAAAGGTCTTCAGTGCGAGAAATATAAGAGATAAAATGGTATATAGTTATATATTTGAAAATATTATTAATAATACTGTTTAAACCTGAAAAGTGTAGCAAATTCAGATCCATTTGCATTTTTGCCTCTATGGTGATTTACATATAAAAACATGCTGAAGGTTTCATGATGATATAAAGAATTTATATTAGAGTTAGAAAGATAGCTCCATATATCTACTTGCAAATTTCATGACTTAGTTCTTTTTTTAATACAACTGAGTAATACATTATTGTGTAAAAGTCCCACATTTTCTTTATCAACTAAACCATTGATAGACATCTAAAGTATTTTCAATTTCTGGCTATTATGAACATAGCAGCAATGGACATGGTTGAGAAAGCATCTCTGATGTAGGATGTAAGTTCTTTCTGTAAATACTTAAGAGTGGTATAGCTGGATCTTCAGGTGGATCTATCCTCAGCTTTATGAGGAGCTGCCATGCTGTTTCCATTGTGGCTGTACAAGTTTATAGTCCCACAGTGTTCCCCTTATTTCACTTCCTCACAAGCATGAACTGTTATCATTTTCTTTATCTTGGCCATTTTGACTAGTATAAGACTAAATCCCAAAGTAACTTTTACTTGCATTTTCCTGGTGACTAAGTATATTGGCACTTTTTTCAAGTGTTTCTTAGCCATTTGCTTTTCTTCTTTAGAGAACTGTTTAGATCTGTACCCCATTTTTAAAAATTGGAATATTTGTTTTGTTGATGTTCAGTTTTCTTATTTTCATATATATTTTAGATACGAGGCCTCAGTTTGATGTGTAGTTTGTAAAAAAAAAAAAAAAAAAAAAAAAAAAAAACTTTTTCCATTTAATAGGCTGATGCTTTGTCTTCATAATGGTGTCCTTTGTCATACAGAAGCTTTTCAGTTTCATGGGTTCCCATTTATTAATTGCTGGTCTTAGTGCTTATACTAATGGTTTTCTATTCAGAAATTATTTTCTTGTGGAAATGGGTATAAATCTATTCCCAATTTTCTCTTCTATCAGATTCAGTGTATCTGGCTTTATGTTGAAGCTCTTGATTCATTTGGAGTTGACATCATTTGGAGTTGACTTACGTATGGATCTAGTTGCATTCTGCTACATGCAACCATCCAGTTTGACCAGCACCATTTGTTGAAAGTGCTCTATTTTTCTAGTGTGCACTTTTGGTTTTTTAAGTAAAAATATCAGGCATACATGTGTGCGTATGCTTATGTCTGTGTCTTCAATTTGAGTGTATTTATCAACATGTCTATTTTTCTGTCAGTATCATACTGTTCTGTAAAGAGCTTGCGAAGGGAAATCCATAATCAAAATATAAGTATAAAAGTATAAGTATAGATATAAATCTTCAATATTAAGAAAGAGAGTAGGGTCTGCTCTTGGAGAGGACCTAGGTTCAATTCCTAACACCTACATGGTGACTCACAGTCATCTGTAACCCCAATTCCCAGGGTGTCCAATGTACTTAGCTGAATTCTATGGGTATCGCAGACACACATGCTGCACAGAGAGACAAAAGATCCATGAACATAGAAATATAAAAAAAATTAAAAAGTAATTAGTTTCAGTAGTTTTAATGTCAGAAATCATACACATTGGGTTGTTAGATTATAATTTCATAGTTAAGTTACAATATGTTGAGAAGTGTTAGCACTAGAGCACAAGGCTCTGTAGTCTTTAAGCATAATAAAGAATACAACCGAAAGACAATATTGCATGTAGAGAGAAATTAAGTCTTTGTAACAATGGACAAATAATTTATGTTCCTTGAAATTCAGAAAACTGATCATAAAATTGCAAGGACATTTCTCCTCATAGACTTGTGGTAAAAAGTAAATAGCATCCTGATACAGATATACTTTAAAATGAGTTCGAGGTATGTAATATGTGTTACTGCTTTCACTCCTATTTGTAGTAATGTATTAAACCTTTAGATTGCAGTCAACACCAGTACCACTACATCTATTGCACCCTATTACTTATATATGATGTTGTTGATTATGCCTTTTAATATTTATACTTCACTACTAGGTAAGTATGGAATTTATATCAAGGTCACTCCTTTTTAGAGGCTTAATCTCCTTTTCAGTTCCATCTAATAAAAGCAATAAATCACACAGTTCTTCCTATTAAATCTCCTTATCCCACTGAGAGTACAGGCTTCTTCTCTTTTGCTCTCCAGTTTCAACTTTTCATTTTTGTAGAGAGGTTCAATATGAGTAGAACACCCTTCCTAGGAGCAAAGACCAATATATTTGAAATTCAGTTAATCTTGTCTCACGTTATTGCCAAAAAGAGATGCAGTTGACACAGAAGCATAAAGCAGGAAGCATCCCTAGATGCAGCAGTAGTGCAAAAATATAAATAATAAAATACCAACAAGAAGGGTTTATCAGCTACTAGTGTTCCTCTTTTTTTAGATTTAGGTGACTGAATCAACAAGGAGATTCCAGAACTGGATATTTAAATATTTGTAGATGTCAACAGCTGTGTACATAAAACAGACATTTTGAAATTCAGTGTTTTGAAAACTGCAGGTCATTTGAAAACCATTTCTCTAGCAGTGAGGGGAGTAGAATAATTACACAGGAGACTTTGCAGCATTCAGCTGTCAAAATGACGTTCGTGTTAGCACTATAAGATTAGTATTTCATATGCTCTTCTCATATGAAACGACTTCTACAACAAATTGAAAATATATTTGTAATCACTGTGATTTGCAGCTATAATGCCTGACTCCATCTTAAAAGTATATTATTATAGCAAGAGAGAGAGAGAGAGAGAGAGAGAGAGAGAGAGAGAGAGAGAGAGATTTTATGAAATAAGGAAGTTCATCCCAATTATTTTGACTCATGAAGATGCTGAGCCTGTCCAAATTGTTGTTCACACATACAAAAAGAATATAGTCATGGTTCTTTGGATATCTATTCCTTAAAATCTTTCCTTTGCCCTAGTTTTTAAAATAGCAGTGTTATTACTCCTATTTGTACACATCTTATGTTCACTAGTCTATTAAATACAATTATAATTGACTACCTTGGTGGCTAATTGGCAAGAGCTATTAAATTACTTCTGGCTTGTGGCTTTCTTTTAGTAATATGGGCTTATTTGGAATCCAAATTATTCTGCATAATATGACTGTAGTTACTGATGACATTATTTACCAGTTATTATTTTTACAATATATAAAGTACATTAACATGAATAAGACATTAATTTCAATAGTGACTTTGAATATGTTACCTTCAGTTTATCACATAAAGGGCTACCTGACAGCTTATGCCCTTTCCTAAATGTTGAAAGTTACATCATTAATAATATGATTATGTACGCTATATTTACCTGATCGATAGTGGTGTTACTGAGAAGTTTTGCACAGGATTATTTTTCACTTTTGTGCATAACTCTGTTCTCTATTTTTGTCTATACTACTTCTTTGTAACTTTAATCATAAACAGTTTTCAGGGTCTAAGCTATTCTACTCACTTTCTCAAGACAGAACTTTATCTTTCCTGCAGTTTCAGTATATTGTTGTGAAAGGAAATATTATAACTAAGGTTGTCAGTATTCTTTCAGGCTACAATAGTCATCTGGCTTGAGTATTCTAGGACATTAATACTATTTATTACATCTAGTCTACTTGCGACTATTATTAGAAGGTCTTTTCCTGGTTTCCCTTTCATGAGTTTAATCATTGTTTTCTTTCTATTAAGTGGAAGATGTTCCCTCAGGTTTTTTATAGCTATTTATCAGCTTTTTAGTGTCCTTGTGTTAGAAAATGATAAAATGTAAATGAAATATTAGTGCAAATCTTTTGTGTGGTACCATCACACAAAACAGCAGGATAATTTTTTTCAAAACATAAAATGTCAGGAAATGTTTAATATATGTATATACAATAGGGATATGCATCACGGCCATTCTGGTTGAATCTGGTGACAACATATTAACAAGTCTTTGGTTAGGCACAAAATGGGATCTATTAAAATTCACAAAACAACCTTTGTAAGTACATTTCCCCCCGCATCAGTAACACTGTTATCGATTGTGGTTTGTTCTTTGGTGATCTAGTGGGTGATTAATTTAGTTTTTCATTGATGTTCTCTCATGTCAGAGTTTTACTATCCTCTCAAGTACTTCAGTATTTTATGATCTCCTTTGTGAACAATTATGTCAGTACAGTTTTCATCTTAGGTTTTTCCTATTTCTATTAACTTTTGGGGGGTATCTCAGCCTCACATTTCAGTTAGGAAATACTGAAAATTGATTTCAAACCGAGTGTGTTAGGTTATAAGTTATTGGAACCTCAGGAAAAAAAAGGAATATAGGAGAAGTACAAGACCAGAGGTGACTATCTCTTTTTATGAACAGCAAAAATCCCAGCAGTTATAGAGGTTGTGGCAGAATGATACTGAACTCGATTATCAACCTGTGCTATATATGAGCCCTTCTCTCCGGAAAATGATAATAATAAAAAATTCTCTATATTAACCAACCAACTAAATTAGTTAAGCAACCAAGCAATTCATGGAGGTACATTTATGTGAAGGTGTTAAATAATATGGCTAAGGAAAAATTAATAGACTAAAACTAAAGAATCTTGATAAACTAAGAAAATTTTAAGGAACCAGAAGAACCAAAGACTTGTAAAATGCCATGAGTATCATTTACTTTAAATATCATCACGTGATCAACAATAGTAAAGAACCAAAATATCTTTTGCTATCAGTAACAACAGCATAAAGAATAAGCTTCCAACTATAAAATCATGTTACGTCATATAGTCTGCTTCCATCCTACTTTGATGGAGCCTATTTTATTGCTGTTTAAGGAAAATTAAAAGACCAAAACTGAGTTCAAGAGCTAAAACCACTGTCAATTGCATTCACATTTATATCCAAAAAGTGGTGTCAACTAGAACTGGACACTGAAATGAATTCTGTATGTGAACAAGAACTATGGAAATCAAAAATTAATGTGAATCATACATTCAGAAAATTCTAAGTGGAAAAGGACAAGGAAAAGGAAGATAAGGATTACGTACTCTGTTTGAAATGAGGAAAGAGAGCAATTGAGGACTACTGGAAGGAGTATGTAACAGGCAGAATCTGCAATGATTAGTTATCATATAACAAAAATGAGTACTGGACCAACAGAATAGTAATGCAAAAGGTATCCTACGCCCAATGTAGACAGCAGCAGGTATTCTTATTGCTCATCTCCCTGTGTTCATAGGGTTGATTCCTTATAGGAAGAAAACCAAATGATATGCTTTAAATATGTCCTCTACCCAAATTAATGTGTTGGAAACTTAATTCCCAATTCAACACTGCTAAGAAGTAGTACCCAATGAAAGATATTCAGATCATGGGAATCCCATCTGGATGTCAGACTAATGATGGTATAAAAGAGACTTTGTAAGACTGGATCTTCTCTCTCCTGCCTAATGCCATGTGGAGAAGGAGCAACAGAGGCTACACCAGATGCTTCCATTAATCTTTGACCTCCAGTATACTGAATTGTGAGAACATTTAGATTTCCTGTGTTTGTTTTTGTAGGACTTAAGAATGAACTAAACACAGGTGGTCAGCATTATGATTTGAAAATTTCTGAAGGCAGAAATGTTGTAGGTATGTATGAACAGAGACTTTTGGCTTTGTCAGATCTTGTCAAGTGGATGTGGAGAGTTATGCTAAGGGAGAAGAGACTATCAGATCTGATTAATCAGAAGCAGCAATGTGGGCAGCTCCTGAGGTAAAATATGATTGTAGATTGTAATATGAAGCTGGCAGTCAGCCATCAGAAATGAAGCAGAGTATCATAAAATTGCTTAATGGTCCGTTTTTCTCTGCACAAATAGAACTATATAAAGAGGACAGATGTTAGAACCAGATGTATCTTTTTCACAACTACTTAGATGAGTACTCAGGTGGTTCTGTGGCTAAGGTAAAGAATGAACCTGACAGCACAGTCAATGTGTGCCAGGGGTCTGTCAAGAGCAAGGTTGCATGCCCAGGCAAGATGCTCTATGAGTCCAGTGACTCTAACAGTCTTTATCACAGCTCCCCAAGGAAGAAGCCCACAGTCAGATCAGTATAAGCTCTAGTAGTCACATTCTCTTATAGTTCAGGAAAGCTATTTTCAACTATCAGTCATCCCAGGCTGGCAGCTGTAGGATTTTCTTGCTCTTTGGCCAGCCGACTTTTCTCTGTGTGCTTTTGTGAATGCTTACTTAATGTGTTACTATGCTGCCCAGTCATCTGCAAGCTCAGCAGAAACCAGCCTGGATACCCATGTCATCATCAGTGTGGTTAGCTTTTGGCTAGAAGCCTGAGTTTTGGTGAGCTTAGGAGCTCAGATGTCCCACTGGTTACACATCTTTTCTGGGAATCTTTTACAGAGACTTTCTACTAACCCCCAAAGTTCAGCTGGCCATTTCATGCACCAGAAATGCAGTATCCAATTTAGATAATTGTGCAACTCAGTAAGCAAGTGACAAGTCTCTTATTTCTGCAGCTTCAACCCTACTCCTTCACTGTAAACCCTCAGGATGAGCCCCAGCTGTATCAGTTGATTCTACAACAATAACTACAGCAATAGGAACAATAATCTTCAAATGCATTATTCATATGGTGATTTTTATTTTGTGAGCCACATCGTGTCCTCCATAGCCAATGCGACATGGTTATATACAAGGTTCAAGCAGTCAAGAATAGCTCTTAGCCACTCAGCAAGCTGTTGTCATCAACCTTACTGGAGTCGGAATTTTTCCGCTGCCCCAGGCAACTGTGTCATCTCAGCTTGTCTCAGTCGACAAAGACCAAATAAAACTTTTCTCAGTCGAGATTTCAGTATTTCTCTCTTTAGTAGGAGCAACAGTGGTGGCAGCAGAGGTGGTGGCAGCAGCAGAGATTGCAATATTTCTTTGCTTAGTAGTAGCAACAGTGGTGGCAGCAGAGGTGGTGGCAGCAGCAGATTGAACAAATAATTGGTATTCATTCAGTATATTCTGTGGCAATGCCAGCAATATAAAGAGTTCAACAACTTCCACAATGAGCACACGAGGAAGAAAATTACTCCATAGTCCAGGGTCTTGTGTGAATCTCTCTCTCTCTCTCTCTCTCTCTCTCTCTCTCTCTCCCCTCCTCCTCTCCTTTCCTAATTTCTCTCTCCATTTCCTTTCTTCTACCCCCACCCACTCCCATTAGTGCTACACATATGTGCGTGGGTATGCAGATTTATCCACTGGAGCATGGGAAACATACAAGTGTCTACATTCTCAAAAAACAAATGACTGCCACTTTTCCAGAAGCTATTAACTGCCATTAGCACCTTAGTAATCAGGCTAGGAAAATGTGTCATTGTACTACTTGACTAAGAAAAAATTATACACAATAACACATCTAAGGTTTTAGTTTCCTTTTTATTGTTGTTACCTATAATTCTTAGATAGAAATGTGAAAATTATTAAAAGAACGACATTGGAATTTGATGCAAAACATCATTAGATGAAAAGGCTGGGTAGCCTAAGTTTCTTGTTTCATATGTACAGTGTGAAGAGTAACACCTATGTCCTAAAACTATTGTTGAACTAATTTAAGTACAATGCTTATAAAATAGATATGTAAACTATTTAAAAACACAGTACACATAAGTAAACTGAAAATCAACCATAGAAATAGTAAAAATATCAATAATATTTTGTTATATTGAATTAAAGTCAACCTTAGAATAAACTGGAAATATGCATTTGGAAAATAATAAAAAGGTAAGCAAGGAATTTGAATGCTTTAATATTATCTGCCTGTTTCTCTCTCTCTCTCTCTCTCTCTCTCTCTCTCTCTCTCTCTCTCTCTCTGTGTGTGTGTGTGTGTGTGTGTGTGTGTGTGAATGTGCTCTTTTTTTTTTCATTTTCTATTAAGAACCAGAGTCATTCTAAATCTACACAGAATCCCTTAGGGTGAATTTCTCTTTGTCTGACAAAAGTAGCAGTATTAGACATTGTATTTTTCATTTTTGAATAATTGAGAGATCATTTGGCTATATATATATATATATATATATATATATATATATATATATATATATATATGATACATAATATTTTTGCTAGACAATATTATTTACATGCATTATTCATGCAGTGCTTAGTATTTTGAAAACAGTTCATAATATACAAATGCACCTGCTCTCTGCCATTCATCTTGCTTCTGTATTCTGTCTCAATTAATTTATTTGCATCAGCAAGATAATAATCACGAAAGGAAAAACAGGGAATTGTCTTGGCTTATAATGATCGGATAAATTAAAAAGAAGTGTGTGGCTGTTGTGAAGGGAGTTGTTTCCCTAATTTCTTTTTTTTTATATTTATTTATTTATTTATTTTAGTGGATATTTTCTTTATTTACATTTCAATTGTTATCTACTTTCCCAGTTCCCCCCGGGAACCCCCTATCCCATACCCCCTCCCAATGCAACTATGAGGGTGTTCCCCCACCCACCCAATCACTCCTGCCTCCCCGCCCTAGAATTCCCCTACACTGGGGCATCAATCTAGCCTTCACAGGTCTAAGGACTTCTCCCATTGATGCCCCACAAGTCCATCCTCTGCTACATATGAGGCTGGAGCCACAGTTCCCACAATGTGTACTCTTTGGTTGGTGGTTTATTCCCTGGGAGTTCTGGGAGACCTGGTTGGTTGATATTATTGTTCTTCCTATTTGGTTGCAAACCCCATCAGCTCATTCAGTCCTTTCTCTAACTCCGCCATTGGGGACCTTGTGCTCAGTCCAATGGTTGTCTGCGAGCATTCGCCTATGTATTTTTCAGGCTCTGGCAGTACCTCTCAGGAGACAGCTATATCAGGCTCCTGTCAGCAAGCACTTCTTGGCATCCACAATAGTGTCTGGATTTGGTGACTATATACAGGATAGATCCCTAGGTGGGGCAGTCTCTGGATGGCCTTTCCTTCAATCTCTGCTCTACAATTGGTCTCCATATTTCCTCCCATGAGTATTTTGTTCCCCTTTTCTAAAAAGGACTGAAAGCACCTACTCTTTGGTCTTCCTTCTTCTTGAACTTCATGTGGTCTATCAATTGTATCTAGGATATTCTGAGCTTTTGGGCTAATATTCACTTATCAGTGAGTACATACCATGCGTGTTCCTTTGTGACTGAGTTACCTTGCTTAGGATGATATTTTCAAGTTCCATCCATTTGCCTGTGAATTTCATGAAGTCATTGTTTTTAATAGCTGAGTAGTACTCCATTGTGTAAATGTGCCACATTTTCTGTATCCATTCCTCTGATGAGGGACATCTGGGTTGTTTCCAGCTTCTGGCTATTATAAATATGGCTGCTATGAACATAGTGGAGCATGTGTCTTTATTACATGTTGGAGCATCTTCTGGGTATATGCCCAGGA